>JAVKLF010000064.1:5340663-5364601 GCA_034783495.1 Millerichthys robustus | reverse complement strand
GAAAACCACCAGGGCCGGTGTGGAGCCGTGTAGTGTGGTGTGGTGTGGAGCCGTGCTTGTCGGTGGAAAAGCGCCTACAGAGTCACTGCAGTGAAGTAAAATGCTGAAAGAAAAAGATTTCTTTAAATGTTCTTGTTAAAAAAACAATCAAACTTTATGAGTCTATTGGAAAATGAGCAACGCTGCCTTTGCAGGATGTGATAAAAGGGATGAAGTGACCAGGATTTAAGCCTTTTCTTCACTGACCACCTGACCTGATTCAGGACAATACCAAGTTTTGAGGCTGACAGAACAATTTGTACTAAGAAAAACACATTTGCTTTTCTTTTTTTTTTTGGCAAAAAATACGTCTTTAGCAATTTGCAATGTGTTTACAATAATGTTGCATTTAGTTGTCAATTTATTTGTAGTTTTTAAACCAGCAAATAAATAAATTCTATCATACAGCACTTATAATGATTAACGGAATTGCTGTAGTTGCACCAAACATTGTGAAAAAGTGTGGCCAGTCTTGCATCAAATTCTGACAGCTAATACATGCTAGTACATGTTGAACCCACATCATTGATTTGCTGCCATTGTACTACAATGTTCTGATGCGTAAGCTTCAAAGCAAAGAAACCTTTTCTTAAAAATACTGTATATCACAAAGAATTTCCTTGAATATTCATGTTTAGTACAATAATGAGACTTAAATGTGCCATTTCCTTTTGTTCGTTTAGCAAATGAGGGAAGTAATGAGGAAGCCCCTTTATTAGCTAATGGAAACATGCCCTTTGTCGTGTTTATTCTGGCATTAATGCTGACTTACCATTTGATTAGTGTTGCTGATGAGCTCGGTGGGTTACTGTGGAATCACTGCTCAACACGTGAAACCTGAAGATTCTGAGACGGACAGATGTTCATACCTGTTGTGATGAGAACACTGTTTGACTGATGTGCCAACATGGCTGACGGCTGCTTGCAGGTGCAACGATGAGTCACACTTTTATTGCTGCAGAGCACCATCACACACATTCGTTTCCAGCAGAGCTCAAATTTCTCCACTGAATCATGGTCACCTTAACCAATAACTGAACTGTGTGGAACGCCTATGATGGAAATAATTAAAATGATCTAGCTAATGTATCTATCTATATTTTATCAAGTAAAGATGTAGCCAAAGGAAACAACTGCCATTGTTTACATGTGGTCCTTCACAACACAATAGATCCTGCATGTAAAAAGAGTTTTATTCCTTACTTTTTCCTCCCAGCCACAATGTCATTTATTTTTGTCCTCAAGGGTGCAATGATATATACAAATTAAGACACTGGCTCACAGACAAACTAAACACACATATAACAGTTTCCCGAGCCAAATTCCTACTCAGGAATGGAAAAACTCCTAATAATAATTTCAGTATTGCAGAAGTTATTTCAGAAATGTATTTGCCACAGCTTCCACAAAGCAAAAGACCTCTCCAAAGACAGGATGGGGTGCAGTCATCAACAGGTTTCAATTTTTCTACATCTTTCAAAAGCTCCAAACAAGAAAAATCTGCTGTTTTTACAGCTGTATGTTTGAGTGTTCTTCTCCATGGTATAAAAGAAAATTCTAAAGAAATGACAATGAGTTCAAAGTTATTCATCAAGTCACCTTGTTTTATTGTCATACGCAGCTGAGGCAGCCAATAATGTTTTTGGTTGTATCTTTGTGTGTGTGTGTTCTTTTTAGGACTGTTTCTGGTACATACACCTTGTCAAGACCAGTAGTCCTTATGGGAACCAAAGACCAGTCCTAATACAATGGACCTCCATTTTTTGGTTGGGGGTTTGGTTTAGGACTAAGGTGTGAATTGAGTTTAGTTTAGGTTTAGGATCAGGTCTGTACATGAATGGAAGTCAATGAACAGTCCTAACAAGGATAGAAATACAAACGTGTGTGTGCGTGCAAGTGTTCATGTATCTGTCTCTCAGCAAATTATCTCATTATCTGACAAACTGCAAAACAAATTGCAGAAAAATAATTAATGGACATACAGTACATTTATGACTGATTACCTTTTGGCTGTCAGTCTAATTCATCATGACCGCCACACCTTATCATCATAGCCAACCCAAAATGGTTAGAACCCTGTCAGTTTTGCAGGCATTGAAGGTTAGTGTTATTGAGGAGCTGAAACTCATTCTCAACACAGACTCTGACCTCACAGTATCACACAAGTTTGTTCATAACAAAACAATTAAGACTCTGAAAGACTTGGGAACTTTAGAAAGTTCCTGCAAACAACCTCACTGTTGTATTGCCAGTCATTGGGATTGCTAACGTCCTTCAATATATAGACATTATAGCAAACATAAATAAGATTTCAGTAAAGAATTTATTTCCTATGAGCATAAGGTGAGTATATATTTGTGATGTATGTCATTGGGTAGGAAAATACAGTGTGACTGAATTTCTTTTTTCTGAATACATAAATGTATCTCCAACTTTTTCACAGAAGTCATGGTGTCACCACCAGCGCCTTGGCAGAACTTGTCTCCATGGTAACCAGGCTGGCTGGTCTGACAGACAGATGTGAAGTACCGTAAGCCCAGCACAGTCAGTGGTGAAGCTAGTAGCAGGCAGTATAGCAACTGACATGTCCTTCTAACATGTGACATGCCTCCAACATGTGATGGAGTGGTTTGAATGTATGCTCATAAGACCAAGCAAATTTATTGGAAATAGTTCCATTAGAACAGCATGGCTGAGTTTTTCCAAACTAAAAATAAATTATTAAAGAGACCATATTATGCTATGTTTTGTTTTGCAGCTTTCTCATTTATTCTATCTAAACAAAAGCGTCTTTAAATATTTTACTGAAATTCACCAGGATTGACTTCAGTGTTTCCTTTAAACAGAAACAGGGTTTCTTCTGCAAAGCCTGTTAAAATCTGATCATTTCAGATGAGAGCAATAAATGATTTTTGGTTGAACCAGGAAATAGATACATTGGGAAAGCCCCGTGTTGTGTCATCAGTGAGGTTGCTGCAGAAGTAAAACCTCTACTATAGTAGTTTTTCTACTAGTCTTTAAACCTGCAACAAGACTTCCCTTTTATCAGCTCCTCCCAGGAGAGGAGCTGACACCATAACCTTTATTCAGCATGAGCTCAGGGCTGCCCTCCCAGACACAATCTCTGCTTGAGACAACCTTTTAAATGAAGACAGATCTGCCTTGCCGTCTCACTGTATACTCATGAAATTGTCTGTTGTTTGTCCTTCGGTCTGCCCTCTCCTCCCCTCTTGTGTTTCAATATTGCCACCCTCTCAAAACAGGTTAGCTGAGTATCAGAAAGTTTACACCGGGCTTGCCTGTGGGCAATATGTTAAAGTTTAGCAGGAGATAGAGTGGTAAGAGAGCGCACAGTGTGTCATTGTTCATTTTGAATGCCTGTCATCAATTCTGTGAATCTGGTGGATGCTGATTTTTCCATTTCCACTCAATTTGAAGACCTGTCCATATCTGAATAATATTAGCAGGAAGTGACAGTGTGATATTCAGATAAGAGTTATCAGTTTTTGCTGTTCAACTTGCATTGACAATATTTTACACTTTTAAAGCTGTGGTGTATGACTTTTACTAAAAATTTTAGATAAGAACCGTCTGTAACATTAGTAACTCACAAAGTAACATGCATTTCGAAATCAAAAGTCTTTCAAAGATCATTTCATTTGTTATGGTCTTGTTTGAAATATTATTTTTAAAAGCTAATAGATTTTTACCAGATGTAACCTAATCTTTTTACCTTGTGTTTTTACAATGTCTGCTTATCTGTGAAGATGTTTGAAAATTGTGTCAGACTTTGTTCATGTTAGCAGGACTTCTCAAACAGTTTTAACTGACTAAAACAAAACCTGATACTGAAATAACTGATAATTCTTCTTCCTAAAGTTGCTGAGTTGTACCTTCCTGCACTGCAGAAACTCTTGATCCTTTAGCTGTGCCAGAAGACGCCTCGGGGAAACCAAGTCCTGAAAACTTGTCTTCACCTTGAATGCAGTCACTCACAATATAGCCCAAAAGAATTTACAAATTTCCTGTCTCTTTTTCCAACTGGGGTAAATTAGTCATCAATGACAAATCCACAAGGCCCCTTTAAAGAACTGAGAAGTGGACCCTGGCAGGTTGCAGGCTAATTAGAAAATACATTCTGACGACAAAGCAAAACTAACAAGATTGTTAAAACAAGAGTGCAGGTTTCTGTTCAGGTGGTTAGAGATTTTTCATCAACAAAACATTCACCACCTTAAGAGCTATTTACTTGTCTGTTTGCTTTTTAATTACTTACAATTTATCATTTCAACAGGTTTCCAGACAGTGTTGCAGACAAAGAAAGAGTTTTATCCCAAAATAATGAATTTCTCCTGACTTTTTCTATAGCGTACCCACTGTTGCCTTGGTAAAATTATAGTGAAGGTGTGCATTAATGATTTAATATGTGGCAGACAGAGATTGAAATTCACCTCAATTAGGAAGAAAGGTTGACATTCATTGATTTGTCAGTGTGGGAGGAGATGGGTTGCCTAAATGAGGTGCTTTGTCCATGTTGGCCTGGCTCATGGGAAAAGGAAGTAGTAGTACACATGACCTTTCAATGTGCAATTGTTGCAACTGTTACTCTTTTAGATTAAATCTCTCCTCAGCTATTCCTCCCTGCAAATTGCTTTTGCTGTCTGCTTCTGAGCTTCATGAGTTGGCTTGTCAGTCTACTGTAAGGCATTGCACTCAAACCATTGTCGCTGACACAAACTGGCAGAAAAGGGAAGTATTAAAAACTCAGATACAGCGTCATCACATCTTGGTGCATATGCATCTGCCTTAACCCATCTGACAGAAACAGATGGGGAAGGAGCTGAAGAATGCTTAAATCCTCATATGTCCCCTGGTGCTCCACAGTGTTTATAGCTTACTCTTGACTTTATACTCCAACCCACAAAAATATTCAATTTTTTCTGCATATTTGTTCTAAAAAAATACAATTTAAATTATTTAAAATACAAATGAGTTTTACCCACACAATTACAATTAGACACAACGTCCCTAAATTTAGAAAGCTGTCAAAACCATGAGCCGGATCATACCCTATCTGAAAGGTCAACATTTACAAGGTTCCCATGTATTTTTCATCACTGTCATCATTCTTTGATTCTTCTGGCCATAACCTTAGTACCTGACATTATTGCAGTCCTGAGGGACCTGCAGACATTACAAATTCATGTGCCCCATTGACTTTTGGTGACTGCACCCAAACAACACAGAGCAGTAAGCTCACAAACTAACAGTAATGAGAAAGTAAAAGTAAAAGAGTTAGGAAATCTGTAGATGTGATCCTAAGGGAGTCTAATAAGCCCCTTCATTACCTGGAAAAAATATGAACAATTCCTCCTGGACACCAAATGTGTATTCTTAAATGTCAAGAAAGCTTTGTAAGCATTTTCTAATAACTAGATATAGGTATGCTGCAAAAATATATCCTTTTTTAGGTCCTTTATTTTTTTAAAATGCATGTTTTTTTGGTTTGCTTGTATGTCATGGAGGAATTTTGTTGTTTTGCAGCCCTTTAGTGATATTTGAATCATTATTGGTCTTTAGAAACTACAACCAACTAACAGGTGTACAGCCAGACAGTAGAGAAAAGTAACACTACAGACATGCTATTTGCTAATATTCAACTGTTATATGAATGTTGAAATGTCTCACAACAATTATAAGACAAACTGGCACTTAATAGTTATTATCATTATTATTATTTTATTATTATTATTATTTAGCTATTAATACCAATACCCTAAATGGGCCACAAAAGCATATGAGCAGAAACAAAAATCTAATTTTCCATGTAATCGATAAAATATTGGAATTTGTCTGGAAAAAAAATATAAATAAATAAAATCATCTTCACTGATTAAAATGCCACTGTGTCTTTAGCTAGAGCCATCTGATGGACATAATCTTTTAGTGGGCCATTAGGAATATATTAAAAAAGACTAATTTCCTGGAGAAGATATGTCACTGATGAATTATTAAAACATCTAATACAGGCCAAACCATTTCTCTTCTTCTCACCTAAAATAGATCTTCCCTGATAAAGAGTGAATGCACTGAATGACGTACAAATAAGGGAAATCATTAAAATTCCCACTTGTAATACGCAAACACGGTCCAAAGAGTGTAATATTTGTGGCTTTTGTTACAGTTTCCTTATTGATCCAAACTCTTGTGCTGTTAACTTTGGCAGCAAGTATAGTAGCCACAGACTGAAAATCAATGAGACTAGCAACCACACAACACAACATACACATTTTTAACAGCTGACACATTTTCAAGTATTTAAATAAAATTGCAGCTTGACTTTAACATTTGGATATAAAAAGTTGGAAAATAAGAGAATAATGAATATAGATTAGATTAGAAATATCAAATAAGTCACCTTTTTCAAGTGAAGCCTTTGATTTCGGCAGGTTTTCCTTTTTACACACTGTCTGTCATTCATGTTTTTTGCAGTGAAAGTTTATACAGGTGTTTGATGTCCTCCAAATGATTGAACTGGATTGGTGTTGGGGTTGTGTGGGTTTGTTAGGGATTTAACTGATGTTGATTCACAGTTAAGTTTCCAGGCTTTAGTTTCAGGCATGCAGGACGCTCTGACAAACAAACACAGCTTGCTAAAATGTCAGGGAAAGATTATAAAGGAACCGTTGTGTCTGATCAACCTCAGCTGAAGGATCATGAGAGTGTCCAGCACCTGGGCTACAGGGGCCCACAGATGGAGCCTCTGGATCGACTTATAGTAAAAACATGATCAGTCTTTCCTGAAGCATTTGCGAATGACTCAAAAGTCCTCAGCATGTTAGACACCCACTCAGAGTCATGAAACTGGCCATTCTTGTCCCCATGCTGCTTGCTGGTTGTGTTTACTGAAAGACAAACAGGAAATGAAAGTCATTACTTCTTCTGACTGTCTTCCTGACCTGGAATACTTCCAGTGTAGCACCATGACATATAACTGGACTGTTATCTAACAACCAACCATCACTTCTGCGAACTATCAAGTAGTTCTGGTTGCAAAAAGCATCCAGTTTGTTGTCAAAAATGCTTTTGCTCTTTTTACGGTTTTATTCCGAAGAAACATCATCAAATATTCTTAGTTATGCATTAAATGACATGATGTCAGGGTTCTGGTTTTTTTCTGCTCTGTACTGATATTTGTATCTTTCAGGATGAGTCTAAGAAGTTATTCCTGATACCACCTACCCAGTCAGGGAAGCAGCAGGATTAGAACACAAAGCAGCAAAACAACATGAAATATATGTGAAATTTATTATTTTTAAAGTTAGCTTTGATTTGGCAATGTTTTGTGTGAAAAATTGTGTTGTGTGGAATAATCAGATGACCATTTTCTACAAACTTGATATTCTGCACTCGAGCTTTTGTTTTCCCACACGACTATTTAATATTATATTATCCTGATGGTACTTAGGAGTTAGGGGGGAAAAGGCTTGACCTGAAAGACGAGGATACAGAAGCTACTGACTCCATTAAAAATATAGGCAGTCAGTAATCTATTGCACCACAGGGACTCCATATTTAACTGAAATTGTTTGGCGGGTAAAAGATAATGGATGGATGGATGGATGATTTCATTCTGAAGGTGAGATTGAACTTCAAACAGAGGAAAGTTATAATTGTTGTGGAGGTAAACTGCATTACTGGCAATAAGTGGAAACTGCTGTGTATCTTTGAACCACACTTAGAACAGTTCACTTATTAAACAGCTTTGACCTGTTCTATGAAAAGGTCTTTTAATCCAGTCAGAACAAACTGAGGTGAGTTTAATTTGTATAAGATGCTCTTACCCATTTTCAGTTTATCCCCTTTTGTCTTTTCTGCTGATCAAAACAGCTCCTACTAATCATCTGCTGCAATAAAAAAATGCTAACTGTACAAAATATCTGTGCACACAGGGGACAAAATTGCTCTGCAAAGACAGAAACTAAGGGGTTTGAGTCACTTTTCTGGAAATGGATAAAATAATATTTGTTTAGATAATAGCCTTTGAGTTCTGCTCAATATAACACAGAGAAAACAAGAGAAAGAACTCTTATGATTCAGAGTTTCATTTGTAACAGAGCAATGTGTGCAAATTTATTATGGTAAAACTAATTTTCTCATATTACGCTTCTAATTATCTCTTCTTAGGAAAAAAACTAAAACTTTGTTAATGTTTCAAGTGAAACTAATAAAGCCATCAGGCCTTTTAATCTTTATTATGTTTGGCACACTGCATTTTTGGAATAATTGCATTTATAAATGATCTCTACAGATAAAATACCAGCTCTGTGTGTGTGTCAGTTTGTAAAGTTCATCTTTACCGTTGGTTTCAACTTTTCACAAACTTGTGTCTGCACCCTGAACCTATTCAGTACCCAGTGATTTGTGTCAGCTACACAAGCTAAAAGTCTAAGTTATTTGTCTTAACACACATTTCTCATTGACCTTGGTTGTATTTTTGTGTCCACCTTCACTGTTATCTCAACCATTCAAAAAGTCCAACAGATAAGACCCTTTAGAGACATATAATTCATATTTCAAGACAGAACATTAACTACTAAATAACTCAAACCCTGAGATTTTCATGAGAGATTTGATTAAAATATATAAGCTAAATAAAAAGCTATAATTACAAACTAAAAACCTTTAATTTCAAAACTTTTCCCTATCACAAATATAAGACTTTAATGTGTCTTGGCTGATTTTCAGCCAGGCCTTTTCAGACAGGTTCAAAGATCATTTTGGCCAATCATCTTTTTTTTCTTTAACTTTTGAGCTGTTGCAGTCTCAGAGAGCTGTGTCCTGCTAAATTCCCACCTCTCTATGTGTTGTCTGCAATCCTGTGAAAAATGCTTTTTCGTGGCATAAAGGAGAGTGCTGTAATGGGAGGCAAAATTTTATGGCATCACACTGGGGCCAGATGAATTCTGTTTTTTCATAAAAGTAAATAAAAAATATTAGTATTTTTACTGCAAATGGCCAGTCAGGATTGAAAATAACAGAAGTGAATAACTGAGATGGGGTGATAAAACAAAAATGCAAACTGAAATGATTGAAAAGCAGAAAGTTCATGGATCCCCTGCAACAAGTCTAATCAACAAACACATTTCACTTCAGGACATTCTTTACTGCATCCCAGCCTGCTGGCTTATAAATTATGAATTTCTAAATGTTATTAAATCATGTAAAAAAAACATGTTAAAACAATGTAACTAAAATAATGGAACCAGAATAGTATACACCATGTATTTGGAGTGCATACTTGACCCAGCATATAAAGTATTTTATGTTCATATCATGTCCATCCCTGTCAACTCTCAACACTACACATACATTTAGGTTTATTTTGGTGAAAAAATATGGAACAAAGTTGAACATTGTCTCATTTGAAGAGTAGGGTTCTCCTAAACCACTGTATGTTTATGATTTAGATAAAATCTGATTAAAACTTTGATACATTTACAAACTTTAAGGACCCTCTCGTGCTCCTGTTACCTGTTTCATAACCAACATTGTATTTACAGAGGTGAATGAATGAATGTTATTTCAAAGAGCTATTTAAGACAAGAAGCTTCCTGAATTAATTTTAAGGCAGTTTTTGGCACTAATTATTTCCCCAAAGAGGCTGCTCAACTCAGAGGGAAATGCAAAGCAAAGCCCTTTGAGTTCAACCTCTTTACATCTTATTCTAATGAAAATATGAGGAAAAAGGAAATATGATTGAATATATTTAGCTATAAGAATGGCAGATAGTACTCTGTATTTTGAAAACACTATTGTGGTTCATTATTACTCTCATATCAGAAATAACTGCACTGATAAAAATATTCTGCCTATCTATAATTTTTTGAAGTGGATAGGCAGAACATTTATATCAGTGTGTCAGATTGTGAGGTTATCCATCATTTAAAAGCTAGAATAATTACAAAACTTTGAGCTGCTTTTTTTACTTTAACGACTTGCTTTTTTTCCTCAATCAAAGCTGCCATGACCCAAGGGTGTCCAGTTGTGCCATGTTGCTATTTAGAAACAGCTCCTGCACTGAATAAGTAATAAGACCAGAGCAGATCGGCAGCAAAGATCACCTTGGTGCTCATCAAAATCTTCCAGATTCAACAATGAAATCTTCTGCAGGTATTACAGTATGGAATCATGACACCCTGCTGAACTTTCACAGTGCATTAATTCCACTATAGATGTCTTGTTTTATGAAGAGGATAACAAAATTCCTATGTGGTATTCTCTCCTCCTGATCATTAGCATGATATCAAACACTTTGAGTGAGACATTAGGGTGAACAGTGATTTTTCACGTAGAGGCTTGAAGCTAAAAATAAACAAAAATCTGTTACAATGGAACCACATTGTTTTGCAAAGACATCATTAGCCCAAAACAAAGTGTGTCTGAAAAGAATGTTCTATCATAACAACTTTGGCAGTTTTGCCAGTTTTCTTGCAGTGAGGAAAAAACAGAATATGATGCTCAAGATGCCACCAGGTTATGTTATCTGACTAAAGATCACAATGTATTAAACCTTAGTTCATCTGTATCAGGAAGCCACATCGATGCATTTTTTAGCCTAAAACAGGTTTATTAGATATTAAATTTCTAAGTTTGACTCTCCAAAGATTTAAAAATAACGAGATTCAAGAGTTTGTATATTTCCCGGAATCTTAAGGCTCCATATTTTTCATGTTACGGTCAGAATGCAGTATATTTGATCATGTCTTAAATCTCAGATGGTCTATTTTATTACAGAAACAAAATGCTTGTGAACAAAACAAATGTGGTGTGGTACTCCAAAAGGTTTTCCTCCATCTTGTGTCCTGTGATATAAATGTCCTGTATGAAGCAGGAATAACTGATCTAAACTGTTTTAGATTAATTAAATTGGATATTCTGTATAGACATATTATGCGATAGATTATTGATCGATAATAAAATCAGTTTTGGGGTTTATTGTGGTCAATAAACCAATTGTAAACTATCTAACAAACGTTTTAGCAGATTTTTAAAACAGACATAATACAGACTCTCTTATCTGCAGAATTTGCTAAAAACGTAATGTGTCTAAAAGGTGAAAAGCTCCAGTTTGTGAGATTCCAGTCAGCAGAGAAGTGCTGATGCTGAGCTGTTATTACCTGTTATATTGCGTGTTACATAACAGAGCTCATTGAAAAGTTTTTTAAATTCTAAAACAAGGGTGACTCAGCCAAATCAGAAATATATGTCCTGGTCTAAATATATTGCTGTATTGTTCAGGCTATTGAATGTATTTATGATGACACAGGGACCGTTTTAGCCTCACTGATATCCAATTTTTTACTTTTTTTTTTTTTTTTGCCCAGCTGACAACGCAAAGCCTGACGTAGAGCTTTGGTTTGCGTGTTATTCTATGAAATTAGATCCAGCCTGATTAGACTCAATGAATATTAATGTGGGGTGCAGGGGCATCACCAAAGGAGGCCAGGGAGGGCAGGGCATCCCCACCTCTCTTGCCTATAAATGTATGATTATAAATTTAAGAGAGGAGAAGACCAGATTTAATGAGTAGTGACTGTGCTGTTTTCAATTAGTAGCAGCTGCAAAACAAAAAACTGAAAATAACCTATATTTTAAAAAAAAAATCAAATTTTTTTACTGAAGTATTTTTAAGATATGACAACTAAAGGTGCAAGTTCCTTGAGAACAGACAAAGTTTTAAGAGTATCACCACCTTTACTCTAAGGGTGTTTTCACGGTGGATAGTCCAGTCTGTTTGACTGATGACCAAAGTTACAACATTTGTTACAGTTTCAGCTGGTGCAGTTCGTTTGCTGCACCAAGAACCACTGACACGAAAACCTCTGAGCAAGACACTGAACACAACTTCTTTCTTCTCAAAATGTAAATAAAAATAGAGTGGCGTCAGATTTTAGCAGCTGTATGATTTCTCTTTTGTCTTTGGCAAATGTGCCAAACAAACACTCTTCAACAACGGGCTCAGCGTGAGCGGAAGATGAGACAGAAGACTGGAGAATGTTGTTTTTCACACAAGGTGGCTGCGTCAGCTCCATATGAGGCGGCTTGCGCTGAGTAGGAGCGCATCCAACTTCATAGCATTTTGGTTGTGTAAAGACATTTTAGAGGTATTTGTCTATAGCTGATGTCCTTGGAACAAATGCTAACAATATTATTTGAGTGTTTCTATTTCTTATTATGTGACAAAAGAAACCACCAGATGTGAAACTTTGAATAAAAGATTGAAAAAGTGTGAGAAAGGAGAATATCTAACAGAACATATGTCTTCCTGTTTCAATTAGCAGGGTCAAATCACTCTGTTTTGTTTTCTTTCTTGAATAAAAAAAGAAATTGATATATAGCCGCCTCAGTCCTGTTTTGGTGTAGTGATGCTTCCTGCAGTATTACCCAGCTGTTCTTACCAAGTTGTTCTGTCAGGCAGGCAACCCCGCACTGCTGCATTATTCATGCTCTGCTAAGGAGACAGGGGAATCGGAAGTCCCGACCACTGCTTTGATGACATGCAAAGTAAGGGGGTGGGGTGGGGGGGTGGGGGGGGGTTGGCTGTGCACCACTTACATCCGCTGTTACCGGTGCTTTCCCCTCTGCTGTGATCAAACTGAATGCAGAAATCTCAAATGAGACTGTTCTAGTGCTCGGGGGGGACAATACACAGGTGGAGTGTGATTTGCGTATGTAAATTGTTGCCAAAATGGCTTGCATTGGAATTTTGTGCATAAAACTATGCGTGAATGTTTACATAAAACCTTCTGTTTGCATTTGCGTCAAAGATTAAATTTGCTTAATGCTATTTTTGCCTTGTTTCCTTGTTGGTATTGTCTTTATGCAATATGTTTATTAAAGCCATACATCATTTTTACTGCTCAGGGTTTCCCTAGAACAGACAGTAACCTCACCTCCCTGTTCTATAAATATCTTTCATAGTGAAAGATTCCTCTGTCAGGGAGGAATCCATCCAGCGGTCTAAGACATTACTGAGAAATGAAATATGTTTTGTATTCTGACAAAGTAATGATGGTGACAAAAAGATGAGAAACATGTCGCCTGACATCAAATTCATGCGTCTCATTTCTCAAAGTTTTGGTTTGATTAAAAAATGCAGCTGTAAAAACCAGACTGATGTCCTATAAAAAAAACAGAAAAGCAGAATGAAAAAATGAGAACTCACTTAGACAGAATCCTATTTCCTGAAGGCATTCCCAAGCTTTCAGGGGTCTCCTTTGCCCTTCAATTGAAATCACAAGTGACAGTTAAATATTTTATTGGAAACAAGGACACCAATTTAGGAAGCCAATGCTTTAGCTAGTGGTCAGTGATTTGTTTATGTTACATTCATACGTTGTTATGTTTAATTCACACTTTTTATGCATGGGACTTAAAAGAAAACAGTCAAGTACCTGGTCTTTGTAAGCAGATGTTGGCCGATTGGCTCCTGTTTGCATAAATGAGCAAACCTGATTGACAGTGTGAGTTCCTGTGTTGACTCAGTGTGATTGAGTTGAAGATGTGAGTGCACTTTGCTGGCACCCTTCTCCATTTGTCACCATCTTCAGCTGCGAGACGAGGCGACGATGCCCGTCGGACCGGAGAGCTCCCGTCTTCTTCTTCGTAATCCTTCTCTTAGCATGTGCGGGCACGTCTGCAGCTCCCCAAGAACACCCATCTCATGGAAACTAATCCATTGATCCCTCGCCGTGTGTCAGTCACAAAAGCATTTAGAGCTGTGAGCTTCAGAGCCATGCTATGTCAAGTGTGGCCCTTCTCACCCGAGAATTGACAAACAAAAAGGAATTTGAAATGCAAAGGGCCAATGAACAACTTTTGTGCAGAAACGGGAGCACGTGCACAAAGACGGATCCTGGTTTTAACCAAGACTGGGTAATTATTCTCACACTGTTAAAGACATATAAGAAACATTAGTAATGTCTGAATACTCAAGAAACCACCATTTTTCATCCTATGTTTTGAGTACCCATTTATACATGGTATGACTAGTAATAAATCCTAAAAATGAAAGTAATATCAAATAATTTATGAAAACAATGAAAAAATTACAGCAATGAAAATTTCATCCACCTGAAGATCTATTAAGCATCCTCTTTCTGCGAATGAGGCATTGGTGTGTACAGCAGATCACAGGGTGATCATGTTTTGAACAGACTTCCCTTGCTAAAATATTCATGACCCAAGATTTTCTCATTAATCTTTCATTATCTTCTATCTCTCTATTTTGCATATAACAGGAGCTTTGAATGGTTATTGGTTACAGTCACTAGTATTTCATATGATTGTACGACAGAGTGCTTTCTTTTCTGTGCTGATAAGTGTTGCTCAAATGCAAATTATAAGTCAAGTCATTATTTGTATGAAGTTATAGATCTAAAGATTTAGAATGAATAAGTCAATGGTAAGTACAGTATTAACCAAGTTACCAAGAAGCTTGTGAAGACAATTAGTGCCACACTAGAGTAAATAAAGATCTCTTCACCAACAAACCCTTCTCTTAGTGTGGGCGCACCTACATAGGTTAATTTGACCACTGACACAAATTAAGAAAACATAAAAAAGCAGAGGTGATTTATTATATCAATATCACATAAAAAAAAATTCCAGGGCAGAATTTTAACAAAACAAAGGAAAAAAATGCCAATGCTCGAAAAAATGTGCTTAGCTTTTTTCCAACACTGTCATGTAAGAAAAATAAACTATAGATATTTTAGCTTATGCCTTCAGCACAATGCACAGGAACAATACCTTTGAAATATATTCATTTCGGAGATGCTATGGTATGAATAGAACATTCCAAATTACACTTTTGGGTCAGAAAAAGCTTTAACTGTCATCCCAAGATGAAAGAAGTTGGTTGTCCACATAGGTCAGCAGTTCAATGATTGTGCGCCGTGCTTCTGTGAACCGCCCCCAGCATGATTAAAGATGTGCTGGAATGTGATCCCCTCTGATTACCAAAGATGACTCTAGACAGGCAAAGCTAGAGGATGGTGTGTAGGACTTTAGGGTGACACTGGTGGGCAGGGGTTATATCGACCTGCTTCCTTGGATCCCATATAATAATATACAGGGGCTTAACGCGCCCACACGAGTGCACAATGTGCAGACAGAGATGCATGAATAAAAGAACTTGCAAGAACAAACCAGACATTGAATATATCCCACTCACAAGTTCAGAAAGAGACACTATCATGACCTAAACAACATCAGAAAACCCTGTTTTTTTCATGTAAGGAAAAATGTTGTAAAAAAAGATGTTGGAGCATGCATTAACATTTATAAGTGTTTGGTAGCTTTGAAATGGTTTACGATGCTCCTTTTACACAATTTCATAAAATGCTATCGATTGTACTAAAACAAAGCTTTCTCTACACCAATCAACATCAAAAGTTAGTCAGATTTATTGGGGTAGGTTTATCCCACCTCTGGTTGTTTGTCTTTGCTACATTTGATCCATAGGCTGCTGTAACAACATGAGCAGAAACCAAACAATAACAACCAAATAACTTCTTATGTTGCTACGGCTAAAATAACTTATTGGTTACAATGACCAAAACCTAGGGTTCATACTTTGATCATACAGCTGGACCCTTTCTAGACTGATACAATGCTATTAAAATCAAACAAATTCAAAATATTGCATTGCATTGGAAGACAGACGCTTTGCTATTTTTGAGAACAAGACTGAAACTTTTTATGCTATTCTGCAAGTCCAGTGTTATGACTAATGTAATAGTGAATCAGTGTTGGACAGTGCTCAGTTAGGCCCATGCTGCTCTCACTGGTCTTCTGGCTTTGAACATATATGTACATGTCTACCATCTGTTGTTAGTTGGGCACCTGCTGACACCATTATGAGACACGCTGATTCATAATCAGCGACATGTTGTTGGAAATTTATTAAGGTTCTCCCTTTAAACGCAACCAAAAATACAAAAAGCAAAAAAAAAATCGTCAGATAAATTTCTATATTAATAATCAGACTGGAGCGACACGGTGGCTCAGTGAGAAGGTCGCCGTACCGAATCCCGGCTGGGGACATTTCTGGGTAGAGTTTGCATGTGCTCTCTGTGCTTGTCTGGGTTTTTTCCTGGTAGTCCGGTTTCCTCCCACAGTCCAAAAACACGACTGTTAGGCTAACTGCTAACTCTAAATTGTCCCTAGGTGTGAGTGAGAGAGTGAATGGTTGTTTGTTTCTATGTGTCCCTGTGATGGACTTGCGACCTGTCCATCCAGGGTGTACCCCGCCCCTCGCACTGTCACTGCTGGATATGGGCACCAGTGACCCTGAAAGGTAGAAGCCGGTAACAGATAATGGATGGATGGATGATCAGACTGCAGTGTCTAAGCTTGGTCGATAAAGACTGTGAATTTAGATGTGGCTTTGTTGTACATTAATGTTATCTGTAAAAGTGCATATTCAAGATAATAAAACTGAAAATCATCCATCAGCTATAGCCCTAAGATGAAAATAAAAATGAGTTACAAATCTTATTTGGCCTGTGTGTGAAGTGAGGGACTGGTGCATAAAACATGTTATTGTAATCAATCATTCTGTTGTCGTTCAGCTAATTCAGTGCACATTTGGAAATGAGTTGCTTATGTTTGGCATGTGCGTATTACCAAAGAGGAAAGTTTCCCAAATGTGTAGTTTTGTTTGCACAAAAAAACTGCAACAATCTGTGCAAAGGGTCTAAAATGCATGAATGGCTTCCAAACCTGTACGTATGTGTGAAGTGAAAATGTCACATCATTTCCACAAATCCCTGTGTGGCTGAGTCTTGAAGCTCGAGCTTACCTTGTCTTTCAGAGCTCACTAATCTGTACTCCCAACAACCTGCTCATTGTGCTGCTCTGTGGCTGAAGTACACTTCAAAGACTCAACAATAAAGGACGTAAAAAGATCCCTAAAGTTTATTTGCTAGCAATGGATGCATTCAGGCAATCCTGACTTGCCTGACAAGAATGGAAAGTCCCAAGATTAATAGAAAAAACAACAAAGGAAAATCCAACGGCACAACACAAAACACCGCCGTCAGTCGCCCAGTGTTGGCTGAAACAGATGGGCAGATGAAACAGCTGTGTCTAAATTAATAGGGTGTACAGCTTCAAGCTGACAGCTTGTCTCAGTGGACATTGTGTTAGTCACTGCTTATAAATAGAATCAGATTACAAACATTTAAAAAAAAGATTAGATGTTTTGTTGGTTTAATCAAAACACATTTAGAGTGAATATTTCTGCAGAGTGTGACATTCCAGAGTCTGTCCCACTCTCCCTCCTGCTGACTGGGAGAAAGACGTCCCAGGGTTGTCCTTTGTTGCCAACAATCAATTTGCTGAGTTCATAAAACACAAAATTTAATGTCTGCCTGTAGAGAAGGAATGTGTTCAAACGTTAAAATGGCATGGAGGCAATACAAAATACAGCCAAGTATAGAATACTTACCTTGTACTATCTTAGTATGTATCCAAATAATATCAAGTACAAACTGTATTTGTGCCTGATACTTACTGAGCATGTGCTTGAAGATGTCTCCAGTAAGTACTCTGGTCGTAATCAGTAAGAAGCGTATACTTACCAAACACATAATGAGTACATGCCTGGTACATACAAGATACAAACCTGGTAGGTACCTGGTCGTTTCCTGCCTACTTTATGTATTGCTTCCAAAGGTTCGTGTTTGGCAAAAATACAAACCAGAATCCTTCAGTTCTCACATCGTTGTTTTTTTGTTTAGTTTTTTGTTAAAAAGGCCTGTTATGTATGTGAAATTTACAGGATTTTGTATTATCTTCCTGCTAGGCATCAGCTGATGAAACACACAGCTGTTTAAGCTCAATAATATCTTTATAAAAAAAGAGAAACAATATACAGTTTCTTAACAATAGTAAATATCTAGACATAAAATGTACTTTACATGGCTAAAATAAATAAATAAAAAACAGAAAACTATTGTGTTGTGTGTTATTTTGGTAGCTGTCCCCTCTGTTTCACCTCTGGGATGTGGTTTCTACTATTTTTCACCTGCTTCACCTCTTTTTGATGAAACAGAAGCTGCCTTTGTATCATAACCGTCGTTCTGTTCACCTTTTCACCCTATCTGTCTTGGTCTGTTTTTCATTTGACATCGTTTCTTGTTTTCTCTTCCTCTTCCTCCTCCTGCTGTAGATGCTTTCATTCGAGACACAAACAGGAAAAACAAACAAATGTGTTGTGCAAGTCGTTTTTTTATGATTAGCTTTCTGTGAGAAATGCAGACGCTGTTGTCACTTTAGCATTACTTTTTATTACAATCTGTATTCAGGCTGTGTCACACAACACATTGTAACCTTCATGAATCTACATTATGTTATGCACCACGTGGGACTCTCTGCAGATCCAGAAAGCTTTCCTTCAGCTTGCATTCCGAGGTAAACGCTCCCAATGTGCATTTCACACTGCCCCGTGCACCATGCTGTTGTATTGAACAGCTGCATGAAGCCCTGTTCAGCATCAACAAACACACTGCTGTGTATGATCCGTAAGGCTGCACAGAAACACACTGCATGTTTCACACCAACTCTGAACTGCTAAATCTTTTCTAATGTTGCAACAAAAAATAAAGTTGAGCCACAAACTCTTTAGAGCAATAAGGATTCGTGCCTTCAGAGCACAAGACCCAAGTTTAATTTTGTACATTTAACAATCATACCTACTATACCTACTGATATAATTAGTGTAATAGATCAAACAACTGTATTCCTACGCAGAGATCAAAGTATATGTATGTTTGGCGTCTTTATGCAGAACCTCAAAACGGCTTATCTAGTAAACTCACAGCTCATCAAACAGTAACGTGCGTCACACAGTTCGTGCAGAACACAACAAAACTATTGCAATAAATGCAGCTTAATGCACAGCTTTATATGTTTTTTTATATGAAAACAATCCATTTTGTCCGATCACTGATCAACATTTATAATGTTTATATTAATTTAAATTATAATTAATATATTTTGTTTCAGATTTTAGTGGAAGCAGAATAATCTCAAATTGAACTTGCTGTGGCAGTGAATTAACTTAAAAAGTCTCTGCATTGATTTCTCCTAAAAGTTTGTTCCTGTTCATCGCGATCAATAAGCAGAGGAGCAACACAATACAGTGTTGATGTTTCCAGAATAAATAAAGCACTTTTCTTATCATATAAGAATTTAAATCTACAGAATAACTAAGCCATGTTACACCACTGCCTGGGGGGACAAACCAAACAGGCTGTTTTTCACGGTCACATTACTCTCAGTGTGGGAGAACAAGTTAGTCAATGTCTAAAACTGGTGTAGCTATTTAGCTCTGTATCGCTCCCACTAAAATCTCACCTGAAAATACACCAGCTGTTTAAAATTATTCCACATGTGTGAAAAGAATAAACTGACATTACAGATCTCAGACAAAAGATAAGACCAGAGAATAATTATAAAGCTTCATACAACATTATCCATCTGAAACTGCAGATTGTGGCTTTTGCATGGCAATACAGAAATTTTTACTCACATATTTATTAATCTTGTTTGTGTTTAGTAAACAGTCGTGTCAGGTAAAAATTCTTTTAAAATTAATCACTGTCCTTTGACATAAAATCATGTTTTAATTTAGATGATTAATTGTTGAATAGATTGCACACCTTGCTCACCGGATCTGTAATCAAATTGATTTGGTGGTAATAGAAATATTACACTGAACAAAATATAAGTTGTACCTAGTTTATACAAACTTAACAATATTTGCACTTATTTTAACTTCACTGTTTAGAGTCTGTTTTTATTTAAAAAGGCAAGATGTTTAGTATTGTTCCAAGCTGTGACTTGCTGTTCAGGACCCAATCTCATACTTTGAGGTATCAAGCATTGCTTGTTAACTTATTGATAAGTGCCAAATCACTCCGAGCAATCCACTTTGAGCCAACACAAGAACTGCAATCAATGCACAGCGACACCTGTGGTGTTCGAAACAAAAGCCGTAAGATTAGAAAAGGTTTTGCAAACCCTGGAAACTGGAGAAAAACTAACTTTTAGTCATCTGGCTGAGAAGCTATCAGGACACATTTCTACAGTTTTTTTATCCAGTCATGAGAATATGTCCAGAAATAGACTCATCAATACCAGTGTCCTGTTATTGTTAAAGAAAAAGTCAATTGGATGTGCATTTTATTAAATTTATGTGTTTTATAAGTATAGTGCATTTACCTCAACTAACCCATCTTTAACAGACAGAGAGATGGGAGGAAGCAGAAATGTTTTTACTGTCAAATCAAGAATATGGTTGTTGTCTTTTTTTATTTTTAAGAGTCTCGTTTGGTAAAAGTGGTGCTTTTCCAAACGTTAGCTATTGACTGGAAATTGTTCCACAACATAACCTGTGGAGAAAACTAAATAAAAGAAGTAATACCAAACTTATCTCTATCCTAATAGTTCAGATTTCAGCTGATTTATTTTAAGAAGGTGGGTGGGGATAATAGATATGACATTTTAGAGATTAGAGGGAGATGGAGAGATCATAGATCCTTCTGTGACATTCTCAGGCTTCTGAGTCTTTATGACACCTAAAATCCAAAGTCGAACTTGGCGGATTTTTATTTTTTATTTTTTGCCAAGCTCCTAATCCTCCTAATACTACAAAGCCTAGAAAACTTCTGATGGTCTAACATGATGTAATCTCAATGCAACAAAGAAACCACAAACGAATGCAAAGCTTTTTTTGCTTTGAATTTGCTGAAATAAACTATTTCTCCATGCAAACTATACATTGTGGTATTAAAAAAAGTAATTCTTGGTGCTACTGATTGTTTCAAGTTGCAATAATTGCCTAGAAAATTTGAAAATGAACAGTTACTATAAATGCGGACATTATGATACTTTCACTAAACTGCAAAAAATTTCACCCAAAACATTTATTTTTTCCTGCAAGTTTCCAAGTACTTTTAAAAAGTTTCTTTCATGACATTTGAAATGCATCAAAGGTGGAAACAGGTATTCGCTCTGCAACAGAGTGTTTTTGCAAAACCCCTCTGAGTGTCTTGTTATCTTTGCTTCTCTGTTTTATGTACTCTCACCTGATGTGACCGTACACTGCTCTCAGGTCATGTAAGTCTCTCCAGAGAGACGCAGACAGAGTGAACTTTCAGACCTTTTTTCCACTGCAACTCCTAATAGTTAAAACGCCTTCCACAGGTAAAAGGTTAAAAATGTCCCACATGCTTCTGTTTTTCTGCTGGAAAATGGATCCAATGAGTCCAATTTTGTGTGGACTCAAACTGTTTTCCCAAAGTTGCATTTTGAAAATAATAACTCTGAATCCTTTCAAAATCTCTCTGAGTATGTGTTTTACTTTACTTACTTTTACTTATTGGTTTGCTGACTTTTACATATATATATAGATAGATAACTCAGGTCAGTTTAGAGAAATCATACTGATGAAAAGATAAAGAGTAGACTGTTTTCTACAGTTGCTCACTGTCTGTACAAAATGAATCTGGGGAAAAAAGAGAAACTATTTTTACAAAGTTGTGCTCATTAAAATAAAGAACAAAGACAATAAAAACGAGGAAAAGAAGAGCGTAGTCTCCTTTGGTAAACAGAAATCTTTGGAGGGAAAAAAATGTCACTTCCTATTTGCACTCAGCACACAATTAGTCTAAAAGAACTTAACTGAGACAGTGTTTTAGCTCAGAATGAGTAACACGGACAGATGTGCAGATTATACTTTATGTCAAGATGTGATGCTTGACATAATACTTTTACAAGACAGTGCTCATTATTTTACATTATTATGAGTAGAGTTTTTAATAAGCATCTGAAAAACACAACATATGAACTTTTTTGAACAGAAATAATCACTTTTAGTTAAAGTGCCAACATTTGGGGTGAAAAAATTGCATTGGACTGGAAAGTGTTTTTCAAATCACATGACCTTGTGGCAATCTAACCCACTGAAGTCAACATTTTAATGAAGTATGAACATGTAAACGTTTCTTTAAGAAAAGCAAGCAGGTACTGGGTTTGATGCATGGTTTGGGCCTGGAGTATTTCTATAAAGTAGTGAAACATCATGTGAGCTTCACAAAAGCTTTCACCCTATTTTAACATCATATTGAGGTTTACACCAGGGCTTGTACTTGTTAGATCCATAGGCTTTATGTGATAGAGGATTCATGGGGTTTTAGCCTCTTTTTACAAAGAAGTATTCTGTTTCATCTGAAGGACACGCTTTACTCCAGTTGTGTTGCAGCTAGAGGCTGTGTTTGGCGGACCACCAGTGTGTGAATGGTGTGGATGGGGACTGGAAGTGTCACCATGATGACGGGTTGCCACTGTGGAACGTCCCTGAGGACTCACACATCTGACGTGGTTTTGATATTGTCTAATGGTTTGTAATGAGAAGGCAATCATCTGGAGACAAAAAAAGCATCTATTTTCAGAAAAGAAGACAAAAACCGATGTCATTCTCTCAACTGCAAGCTCCAAAGGACAGTCTTATAAGAACTTATTTATTATTGTGATTTTTTTTTTTTTATCCCAACAAATGTGATGAACTGAAGGCTCTGTGATTAACTGACAGTTTGACACACATTGGGCAAATAACTTTATTGAATAGGCTTTAGCATTCCTTAAAGGAATGTCTTTCACCAAGCTAAAGTTTAAAACTGAATCATGTTACTCTGAGAAGTGAGGAATATGTACACGTTTTAGTCAAACATAGCGTTTTAGAAAATAGATGTCACGCTCCAAGTATGTGGTAACTCTCAGCTACTACCACACCAAATCTTACGTCAATATCTGTAATACCTGAGTTTTGGTCGTTTTGTGATTTTTAAGGTCATTTAGCTGTAACAGCATCTTCAGACTGAAGTCAATAAACAGTCATTTATAAAACTTGCTTGAAGCACTTTTGCTTCTCATGGTCTCAAACACAAAGGCAGTTTGAGAAATGAATGGCATCCAGGATTGTACCTGCTCATATGAATGAGAATGTATTTTAACTTACTTCATCTGTTTATTCCTAACTTTAGAGCAGCAGCAGCCTGAAGGAGGACTTTAATGGAGCTTAAAATGTAGTTTTTTAATGTTGTTGTGTAATATTAGCCTAAGAGTTTTAAAACACCAGAAATGATGATGTTTCTCTGCTTTTGTTTTACAGGTTGACCTAAAGGATGCAGAGCACAATTTCGGATGCTGCTAATACATTACCTGAGGGTTTTCAGCCTCACAGTCTTTTGTGAGTTTTTTAATGTATGTTCCTTTGATGCTGTGTATGTTTGGTTCTCTACTACTCTCAAGATTTCATTTTTCTTCATATTTTCACATTGGAAAAGTTATATGTTGAGCTGTCAGTTCCATTAATAAAGTTCAACTAAAGTTCAGCTATGTTTAATGTTAGAGGTGGGCATGTTGTCTGTGTGCATGATTCTGATTAATACTAATAAATGCCAGAAATGAAATGAAGAAAAAAAGGTTTGTGCCTGTTTTAAAAATATTGAAAAATAGACTTTTTTAACAATTAATTTCAAAAGATCCTGATAGAGCTTGTCTCTCAGCCATTGGCAGAAGAAGAGGAAAAGAAAATTTGATCCATATGTGTGTGTGTGTAGTGTTTACAAGTATTAAAAATACTTATTAATAAACTACACCTTCTCATAAAGTGTTTACGAGGAATCAAAGGGTTCTTTTTATTAGTAAATAAACCTTTCTCTGTGTTTAGTAAATTCATCAATAAGTATTCGGGGCAAATGATTTTAAGTTGATCTGAATAAATCGATCATTTATTATACAATCAAATCAAAATATTTACAACTTA
>JAVKLF010000064.1:5327105-5337893 GCA_034783495.1 Millerichthys robustus | reverse complement strand
AACATGGATTTCAATCCACCAGTGGACATTTACTGCATTCTGAATTTGTTTGTATTTCTCTGTTTTCCAGTGGCACCACTAGCCAGACTCTGTCAGTCATTCAAATTTTCATCTTTCTTCACAAATCGAACAGCCGTTTGGAGCACAATGCCAAGTCTGCATCCAGCACCGAGAGCAAATATTTACCAACTAAAAGAGGAGCAAAAAAGACATCCTGCCATCTGAACAACAAAAGACTTCACCCTTCTTTTAATAAACCTCAGATTCTTAAATCAATCTGAATTAAAGTATTTGATTACCAGTTTCCTAGCAACCAAAGACCACGGCCATCTGTTGATTCTGCAGACAGACGAGTCGGCCTGCACTATAGCCAGCAGGGAGGAATTCCACCACGCTTTCCATCTCTTGAGCTCATGCAGAGGACTTTCTATTACACCAAAAGAAAGAGAATGACCCAAAAGGATAGAATCTGCTCTATCTTCGAAGCACCTCACTGAGACTGTTTTTCAGAGTGCATTTTCTTTAATAATTCAACCTCTGACTGAAGGAAAAATGTAATATTCATACGAACAAATGTCTAACTCTATTCTTTTTTCAGACCTTGGGAGGATGACAGACTTCCTCCTACACTGTGGGCCATGAAATAGATACCATGAAGATGTAGATGTGCCAAGACTGGTTATAAGAATTCATGAAGTGATAGATCTGTATATGTAATATTAAAAAACTGTTAAATTAGTTTGAATAAAGGGAAACAACAATTAAAAGTGGCCCTTCTTATTTAATTGTTTATTTTATTTTATTTGTTTGTCTGGTCTTCATGATTTTTGTAATGAGTTATTTTAAATCAATCCACGTTTTCCAACTTTGTGTGCGTTCATGTAAAACTGGTGGAGTTGACTTTAGATGACTAATTGCATCCATGGATCAGGGATGAAAGCTGACAGTGAAAAAAAAATGACATTGAATGTGTAAATTAATAAGCTTGTTAATATCTCTGCAGCCTCATTAAAGTAGGAGTAGATCTGACATTTACTAGTGTGTCTTCATTAAATTGTGCTGCAGGTGCTGCCTGTTATTGAAACATGACAAAGTTTCCACCTAAGTCTTTCAGATGTAATCTCAACTAAATTAAATGCTCTTTACATTGAATAAGTTACAAACTCTCAACCCAGTGAGTGGGCTCAAACTTCTCCAGATTCAAAGATAATAAATTAACAGTGCTTTTGTTTATTTGTAGTTTTAATTAGACTTTAATGCTATTGTTTGAATGAATGAAAGAAATTTATTTCAGACAATTAACAAATTTTAAATTATAAATAAATCAATTTCAGAAATACTTCTAACAAACAGACTATTTTCACAAAAAATACATAAATAAATAAAATAAATTGATAAACATTCAATTTTCTGTTCTAAATCCATTAAATCATTTGAACATAAATAGAAGATAAACAAAAGTGCCCAAAAACTAAACTTGTTGACATTTTTATCCATAATCTGACAATGATTTTTGATTAATGTAAGTTGTCTGAAAAGGGGTATGAAGAAGTAAAACTTATAATTCAGACCCCTTCTCCCTCTAATTGCACTTAAGTAACTTAAATTAACCTTCCTGTTTAACAACTATGTATATGATCCAAAATACACAATAAATAATAATAAAAAAATATAATAATAAAAAAAATACACCTTTATATATACACATATATAAAATTTGTAATTTATTTATAAAATCACTGTGGATATGAAATATAAGATATTATCAAGTTTATTTACAGTTTATCAAGTTTCTTTCTTAATATTACTTACTAACAAAATCATTTGTTTTAATGGGAACTGTATCTCTAATAAAGGTGCTTCTCTGTTAAAGTCAAACATAAAGGTTTAAATTTTTAAAACAAGACAGGAGGTTCCCACTGTCTACTCACAAATATCTGTTTTATATTTAAAAGCATTATGTTCTTAAGAAGTGGTGACTTTACATGCGCTGGTATTGCAGCAATACTCCTGCTTTATGAGTCTGCAGTTCAATAGCTTTATCTAGGTGTGACTATATTATTATATATGTATTACTTTTTGTTTTTCACACTTATTTTTAACACAGATCAAACCTAACAGAGTAGCTTTACGACACACATGCGTTCATATTGCCAAGCTAATAGATTTGTCAGCCTGTTTTCTCTTTCGTTTATCCAACTTTCTGTTATTTTCTGATTGAAATCCACCACAAACATTAAACAAATTTAATGTGCTCCAGGCAAATCCTGAAAACAATACACAGAACAGCAGAGTTTCTGACATCTATCAGAGATTTCACTTCCCTTTAATTAATGAACATCCAGTTGGCTCAAATTCAGAAAAAACGAGTGTGTGGAAGCAAGAATGAGTGTGAACTGTTCTGTAAAAAATTATAAATTTGAGAAGTCAATGAAAATTGCAAACAGTGATAACAACCGGAATCATTATTAACATCTAATAATACAGCACAGAACAATACAACGTTATGTACAAAACATACATTGTTTTATTTGTGTACTAGAAACAGCTTCTATGCCCTTAGTTATGTTTTGTGGTGTGAATTATTGCAAAGATTGTGTGAATCGTTGTGTACACCTGAGATTTACCAGTCACGTTTCGGCAGAGGAATACAAAAGTTGCTAAAAAGCTTTCAATCACCCCCCTGTTCATTTCCCCAACTTGACTCTAGGCTGTGTTTGTTATACACTTTAATATCTCTGAGACATTAAATAATGTTCCACCATAATTAGACACTGTAGTAACTCACTAATTCCCCATCTTTATTTTCTTCTGCTGCTGGCTGTGTCCCTTGTTTGAAGAATATGAGCTATATTTTGCCACCATATGGCAACCTGACATATAAGTAATCTCTGCAATATTCTTAGTTTTGTTAGAACCTGTTATTTCCCTCCTGATTTGAAGATAACAGTGTGTTTCTGCTGTAACATGAGAGGCTGATAAAGAATTGCTCAATTTTTCCCAGCCTTTATTTTATTAGAGGTTAAATGCTTTAGAGGTTAAATTCACATTAAATGCATCTTTGTTTTAATTACTTTAAATGTCCGCTGTGGACATAACCCATTTTGTCTCCCAGAAATTACATTATATTGTTGTGGCGCTCCAAAGTCTGGGGATGGCGTCCAGAGTTTTGACAACAAAAGCTCTTTGGATCTAGTAGAGTAAAAATAACCCAACTCGATTCATCATGTCTGTCGTGCCAACTGACAAAAATGACTACAAAAACATTGTTTCAGAGATTTTCCATTAGTCATTTACTCTAAACACTTGGAGTGTGACATCTGGTAATATTGCTTGGGATTGCATATATTGGTATTTTCAAGGTTTGACCAAAACAGCTTTATTTTTCAACATTAAATGATCTTAATCTGAAACTCTTTTATTAAGGGCAGGAACGATATGAGTTCCTACACGTAATTCTATAGGATTTTAATTCTTTACTATTTGTACACATTTATCCTCTCTGTCTCAACAGTTTTTGTTATCTTGGCTCAATGTAAGACCGAAGCATGTCGCAGTTCGGAGGCTGCACAGCAGATTTAATTGGCAGAAGAAGAAAACATTCCTACACTGAAAAATATATCTTTTACTCCAGACTACAACTAAATAGTCACAACATGGTGAAGTTATGTTGATTTTCAGACTCTAACAGGACAAAAATGCAGAAAATAACAGATAAGATAAGCAGAGAAGGGAAGAGATGACTTCCTGTTCAAACATATAAATTGTAACCATGCATCCCTTATTGCCATAAAATCACATGAAAAATTATGACCCAAAATGACAACAGAAAATTTGGAGAAGAGAAAAATGAATTATTTCAAATAGATTGACTTTTCCTCAGTACCGTAATTGTCCATGGACATATTTTCACAGAAACAAGGCTAACATGAATAGTGCTTCACAAATTCAAAAGGAACCACTTAAACAGCAATGGAGAAAGTCTTTGTTTGCGTTAGCTGTTATGTGTTTGCTCGTACGATCCTTCTTTTTCCCTCCCCTAGCCACCACTTGCTTCATTATACCATTCAGCCCAGTGGTTGGTATTAAGGGGAGAAACCAGCCCTTTTGGAATCCTTCAATGGGCATTATTAGTATTCTGTGGGGAAATAAAAGGACCAAAGGACCCATCTGTGGAGGTGGTGATGAGGGGTGACAAGAGGAGGGGAGGAGGAAGGGTCTCCCCCTGAGAGACCAGTGGGATTAACCACTGACACATGGAGCCTGCTAATAAGGCGATTTGGAGAAGCCAATCTATTGGATCATTGCCTAAATGTAAGACCTTAGGGTCGGAAAACGAATACACACTTATTTAGTTTCATATAGGTATAATGCATCAATTATTTATAACAGAAAACTCCAAGAACCGAAAAGCCCTTCCGTGAAAAGGGCAAAAGCACAATAACATTTCTGTATCCTTATTAAATTTGTAGTAGGGCCACATCTGGTCACATGCACCCAGAGAACAAAGGGAAGACTCAGTGGAGGGGTATGGATAAGGGGGGCGCTCAGTGTCAGATATGGAGATTTCATTTTGTGGCGCAGAGTATTAATGTGCGTGTGCACGCGCCAAGCATCTGTCACGTTTAATTGGAGGGTGTCAGGTGTGGACGCGGGGCCAGATTCGGTCCACCCACAACATGAATTGTCTGCTTCCGTGACTGGTAGAATCTGCATGTCAACATCTATATTTATTATGGGGTTGACCCGCAGGTTCGGAAAGACGGCCGACTGATAGGGAACGAATGACTCTCGAGATTGTCATGAATCACATCACGTCAAGCACAGACGAGTGTCTCATCTGCAGCGACCTCTCCGATGCCGTTGCAGATTTAATCAGAATTCATTGATTGTTCTGCGGTTTTCCCCAGAGAGAGCTTGGCTTGGTAAAATTGTTCCCCTCACTGTGTCATTTGTCGACATGCTTACAGTTGAGTTAACAAAATCTCTGTTGAAGCAGTACAGCAGGACTTGTGAATTTCAGCACACTCAAGAAAAACTTATTTTTTTGAATTTACCTGCCACTGTCACCACTCACACACACCCAGGAGTTTCCAGTCCCGCCTGATCTGAAACATTTCTGCTCTGTAAGCTCAGGAGAGAAGGATTTGACATTTTTGTTGTTGTTTAGTTTGCGTTTTAGTCCCGATGTGGCGTTCCAGTTTCTGCTTTCTAACAAATGACTGTCTGCTGACAATTGGAAAACGAATCGCTCATTACCTTCCGTTTTTATTCATGCTAGCTCAGTGATATGTCACACGGATTGATGAGACTGCTTGGAGCAGGACTACACTCAACAGGTGAGGCAATTAATGAGGTACATGGTATGCTCCACAACACATCAACAAAGAGTTTTACCTCCCACAGTTGCTTTACGCAACCTACATTTATTTTAAATGGCAACATACATAGTTCGAAGTGCTTAGATAGAAATAGATCACTCGGACTGCAGCAGAGACAAGGTAATGTAATGTCCCTCAACGCAAATCAGATCTTGTTGGCTTCCTGATGAAATGATGCATCCAGAAAAATAATTTTGCTGACAGAGAAAGTTACTGCCACTAAAGATCAATACGCCTCTACTGACCCTGTGTCCTGGCATTTGCATGAATGCATGAATGTTACCTTGGTACTTCCTTATAGCCTTTGCCTACATGATGCAGTAGCAGTAACTAGCCCACCCACGTGCAAGTCCCTCCCTGAGCGGGCTTCCCAAAACAGATAATAGTGAAGCAAAAAAAGCCATAAACAGACATCTGAGCATTTAAATGAGTGCCAACTTAAAGACATGTGCCTAAGTGAATTATCCTGGTCTCACATGACAACGTAGTGACAGTTATTTTTATCAAATCATGACAATGAGTCGCGCTACATCAATTGTTGCTCAGATTTGCTTTTTGTATCTTTTTTGCATGACAGGAAAAAAAAGGGTCATGGTTTAGAACTTTACATAATTGTCCTCAATCAGCAGATAGCGGCATCTGTCTGGAAAAGTGCTAAATTTTACACTTTGACTCATACACTAATGATTTTGCTTTTCGCCAACATGCGACAGTCAGCCTTGGCCCATATGGCTCTGAACATGCTCACAAGCTGCTGTCAGTCAGTGATGATACCTCCCACACCAAACAGCAGAAGTGATATTGGCCGGCCCGCATTCCTCGTCCAATAAAAACAGCAGCAGATGGTGAGAATTCTGGATCCGCAAGCCTTTGTGACGGACACCTCTGAGGTTCGGCTGAGTGACAGCTGTTTCTCAGTGTGCGTCCAGTTGTGATGCGATCAGCCTCGAATAAAGAAAATGACCTGGAGGGTGGATTGGCGAGGGGTGTTTGGTGAAGGGAACTTAATCACAGATGTGATGTCATCAATACTCGCCCTCAGGTGTATCATTTACTGAGCTTACTGTGATCAGACTCAGCTTAGATTAAGAAATGTTCAGAGATTTGCTTGAAAAACACAGTTACTTGGATCTGAAAGGATTTTTTAAGGAGCTTGTTACTATATAAAGCTTGGCTCTAAACAAATAACCTTATTAGGTTCTGATGCGAAGCTGTAGCTTAATGAATAAACGTTAAAAATTATTTTTAAAATGAGACATACGTAGTTTGACATTTTTTTATTTATTTTTTCCTTTACTAGAGTTTCACCACAGATTTCCCACATGGCTTTTTTACCTGAATTGTTTGTCAGGAATTCAGTACAGCTGTTACTTGTCAACATTTTTTATTTATTGAAAGAAACAGTTATTATCAAATGAGTTTCAGTCTGTTTCATTTAAGAAATTCAGTAACTAAACCATCTGAACAGCCCATCTGTAAAACCATGTGGTTTATACTCAAGACAATGCACAGTGGTAAAATCCTTAATCTACCCAGCTGAACAGGGCCATCAGGGGACTTAAAGTGTAGGCTATGTTTGACATTTATTTATGTTGATACTTCCTGCATTTTTCTCTTTTTTAGTAGTTATAAATGCAACTTTTCCTTTGATCTGTTTTGCTTGTATGTTGTCTGTTTAACACGTGTTATGGTTGTTTATTTATGCAATATTAATTATAGAAAAAAAAGAGGGGTTCCCATCAACTTTGGGGGAGGGACCGAAGACAAAATATATAAACACAACAAATGAAAACAGTTAGCCCACCCTCACAAATAAGGAAAACCAAACAAACACAACCAAGAAATACTGGGCGGACTACCCCAAAGAAAAAAATAACAAAACTACACAAAAACAGCAGGAGTAGTGATAACGCTGTAAAAACAATACAAGGAATTATTAGAAATGCTTATAAAATACTTCAATGAAGTCAGTCTCAAATCGACCACAGTCAGAGAACTTGGAGTTTCCTGACAAAGAGAAACAAAGATAAACAACCGTACAATACAACATAATAAAAGCAATACACAAAGCATACCTGCAGCGTCACACAACCACACACCCAGGCAACGCCACCACCGCCCAAAGTGTCACAACTGTATCTAAAAACCGCCACATCAGTACACATAATCTAATCATCAAACCAATCATTTTACAACAGTTTCTCTAACCAATCATCCACCAGTGAAACCTACAGGCACAACACCTGGCCACACACAGGAAAAACACATTTGGCTTGTTGTTTTTAATAATTTTCTTGTCCTCTGTTTTTGAACCATTAATTGAAAAAGTTAAATCAATTAATTGCAAAACAACTCAACTTAAATATCATAATTTTATTTTTACAACTGCTCTTAAGTTTCTTTGTTTATTGTATATAGCATTTTGTCTATTGTGCAACATTTCTGATTAACACTTTATTATATCTATTGAAAGTTCCCAAATCGAGGGCTGCAGTAAGTCTTAGAAACATCAGAATGTTTTCTGCATAGTAGGTCTCAGTCTTCTAATTACATCTTCTTTACAAATTAAATTAAGCAGTGTTTGAAAACTATTTGTTTGTTAAAAAATGTCAAGACAAAAAGAAATGAAGTATTTACTTCTGCAATGCTTCAGAACAGGTTTATTTTGGTTACACTTTGAGTTGGTGTTTGTAGAGGTGTTATCCCAGAAATGGAAAGAATTTTCAGTAATTTCTAATGAAATTTCTTATTTCGTATTTATTGAATCCCCTCTGCCTAATAATGATCGTTAAATGAAGCTCAGAATAATTATCTATTGTGTGTTTGTTTGTTTTTAGAGACATTTTTGGTGCTTGTTTCTCATTGCCATGTTGTTTCACTTCATTTCTCAGTAAAAACTGTGCCAGCGTGATGATGAAGTCACATGACTGGCATCTGCTGCCAAACCTCCAAACAAACAAGCTGGAGTTTTCCTGTTGAGGAAACAAATAACAGAGCTGCAAAAATTAACCAAATGTCCCAGCCAAGATGTTAAAGACATAAGAACACCTCAAACATTTTCAGCTGATTCTGTTTTCATTTCATGTTTAATTACTATAAACTCTTAAGCAAAGAAAAAACATTAATTGATGAAACGTTTAATAATTTCTGTAAGGTTGCTCACAGCTCAATAAGCAACAGTCTGTTCTACGGTAAGTATATCAAAAACCAGCACAATTCACTATAAACCTCATAGAATGCTTTTACTCAGACTCAAAAGATTCTTGTTATAATTCCAAGAAGAATCCATGAACCAGATTTCCACACTGTTTCTTGTTTACTACAGAAGCTAGAAACAGTTTCAACGAAAAGTTATTTTTACTGAAGTTACTAAATTCTGCTTCAACATCTGTCAGCTAATGTAAATGTCAGAGCTTGTTGCATCCTAAAACATCTCCTCTGCAGAATTGATGTATCTAATACTTGTCTGAAAGTGTGCTGGAATGTAACCTCCATTATATTAGGAGAAATATGCCTGTGGGACGCCACAAACAGCTACTTAATCTATATTGACTAAACAGTCCTTCAGGCACAGTGCTATTGCTAGCTATTATGTTACTTCTTGGAAAGGACTGACTATTAAAATATTTTACAAGTAATTAATTTGCCATTGAGACTCTTAAACGTGATGGATGTCTGATTCAAACAGTTGTAGTCTTAATGTGGTTCATGCAACAGTTTGATGCTGTAACACTGAAATTACATATTGTATAGTGGATCAAAATAACAATTTTGGCATACAGCACATTTTATAGCAACTAGAGTGGTCCTATTGTATGTTTATTTGATATTGTGACTATTTAAGAACCAATTTGAATTGCACTCTTCTCCGTTTGTTTTCCGTTTTATAGCTTTTTAACAATAATGTCTGCCAAGCTCAATATGCTTTACTTTGTAATGGCTTGTGGGCGTGTCACTACTCAAAGTTAATTGGACGTACAGACAGAACATCCCTTTTCAGCACAAAAGCACAAACAATCTTGCAGCGTCTGCAGTTCAGTCCTAGTCTGACATGACTGCACTGGTGCAAAGTCAATACGCAGTGTCATTAGAAAGGTTTGATAAACACCAAGGAAAACACTCAGGTTGATTATAGAGAGAAATAAGCAAAACCTAAAATCTCAAGACCACAGGTTACTAATTTAGAAGTTGTTTCAGAAACGTGTCAATCAGTGTAACAAAGAATCTCTGATGGGTGAAAAGTGGGAACCTTCGAACAGAAGGGGGAAAAGCTGGGAAGCTACAAGGTGTTATTCAAATGTTTTACTCCCCTGGGGAGACAAGATGTCGCTCACAGGTGCAAATAAAGAACTGTGGTGGTTGCCTCACTTCTCTGTGTTTCTCTCTTATATGTCTGTCCTTTACACACAGCCTCATTTCTTATTGAGCTGCCACAGACAATTCCCTAAGAGTTGTATGTTGATCGCTGACAAGTGCTTTCTTTTATTTTGAACATGTGTTGAAAGACAGAAAAAGCCTGTGCATCTGCCTCTTAAAGCAAACTTTTACCATTTGTTGGCTGCATGTGAAAGACTGCAAGATTCAAGGTTTCATATGAAAGAGACTCATGTTACAAAGATGAATGTTTAAACATAAATTGGTCCCTATTGCAAGGTTGTTTTTTTTTAAATAGCAATTTCTTCATACAGTTATACTGGCTTTAAACCAAAAGTAAATTACTTATTTTCATACATTATTACGTTTCATCGTTCACACTGGATGTCAAAGTCCAGAGATGTGCCCTTTGAAGTAATATTAGTAAATTCCTGTCTTTGCTGATAATATGTTGGCATATTAAACTTTTTTCTATCACGCATACTCTGACAGACACTCATAGTGTTCATTAAAAGAGAAGGAAGCAAAGCAACGTCACCCCATGCTACGTGTCAGGGTGTAAATTTGACTTACACCAGCACAACCCATGAAGCCTAAACTTTACAAGAGCCTCTCACTTTTCTCTGCTCAGCACTCCATTCTCTAATGCTCATCTCATTTAGGAAATGTGTCCCAACTTTAGAGACGTGAGGATGAGCGATGTGGAAAGAACCTCAAGGGTGGGTATCGGCAGGGGGAAGAGGTAATAGGCTGTCTTTCTCTCGCAACAGACAGGTGAGAGAGATGAGGCAGGAATTAAATGAGCACGAACACATTTCTTTTCGCGAATCTCCCACTGAGTTTTTTTACACCCAGCTGCTTCAGCAATGATACATAATTCAGTGTTTGCACAACCTTGCCCAAAGCATGATGGCCTCGGTGAGTAAATGAGCTACAAGTAAAAATTAGGTGGTAAAACAGCCGTATGCTAATTTGTTTATGTCATGATTAACCGTAGAGATCAGCAAGCGTGATCGTGTCACTCAGGCGTGCA
>JAVKLF010000064.1:5293223-5317034 GCA_034783495.1 Millerichthys robustus | reverse complement strand
ATATATGTTTGTTTATTTGATAGAGGTGGCTCAAACGTCTGCTGTCCCAAGTTCAAGCCCACCCCACTCCATCCCGTCCTCCTACCCCCCCGGGGAGCTGTCCGGTGCTGAAATCAATCCTCTCAGATCGCGGCTTGTCTGGTCATTCTCTCTAATCATTCCGCTAATTGCTCATCGAATAACAGGGAGGGGTGGCGGGGAAGTGTGAGGGGGAGGGAGGGGTTGTCGTTAATGGGCGTACAGTAACGGCACGAGGTCTCGGCCTGTCCGTCGAGACATGTTGAAGGAAACGAGGCACGTCATCTGATTTGGGAACAGGAGCTGGCGGTGATGCGGCTGAATACGTGGCTTTATGGTCGATTCAGTCATTTTCGGTGACATTTTTTTTATATCTTTGTTTTGTTTTTTTTTGTTTGTTTGTTTTTTTCTAAAATTCAAGGACTCTGAGTCATTTTAAAAATGCGTTGGGGTTTTTTTGTTTTGTTTTTTTTTGTTTCCTGAGATGAAAAAACGAGTAAAGGTTTGTGGCTGCTGTCGAATGTGCGTCACTTACCAACAAAAACAAAACCTTGTAGGGGCCTGTTCGTCTTTTCATTGGTGGCATGTATTAAACACGCACTTACATGTGTTCTTAATATTATATTTGCTTATTCCTAATCAATCAAACTTCAGATTTCAACACTTTGAATTGGTTAAGTGTCTGGGAGACTTTCAGCTTGAAGGACAAAGGCCTAGCATGATGAGTCAAACTGATCCACACTGAGTTCAGTTTCTGGTCATCAGCACGAATACAGGAAACCTTTTGAAACATTTAACGTCTCATGATACTGAATCACACCTTGAATTCAGCCACAAAGTTCACCAATGTGGAGTGTGTTCGTGTGCGTGTGTGTGGAGGGGGGGTATCCACGTCAGTGTTTTGTTTAAGCTGACGCAATACGAACGGAGCCAGTCACTGTCAGGGGAGGCTATCCACGAATTCTTCATGTGTTTTTTTTTTTTTTTTTCAGGTAGGCGGGACGTGATTTCTGTGAAGCACGCAACTTATAGGCCCCATATGTGTGAACTGGAGCAGACTGCTGATGTTAGGAGGCCTCGAGCAGGTGAAGGATGGAAGGAGCTCAGCAGCCCGAGCAAACGGCGCCATCATGAGGAGAAGAAGTGAAACATGTTCATTGTTCACGCTAATGTAAAAATAAGTGTGTGTGTATGTGTGTGGGGTACGACGTTCATTTATGAATCCGGGCTTCCATGGAAGATGGGAAAAAAGCAGCTTTAACAGCTGGGAAAATGTGGGCTTTTCTTTGTCCAACTTGAACTAGAAGTCCATGTTTTATTAGTTTTTCAATTGGCAAAATTAGAGAATCAACAAATAACAAATGATGGAAACTTACAAACAGGACTTCAAGTTATTACTCTGACTTCTTCTTTCAGCTGTTCCCTCTTTAGATGTCACCACAGTGAGTCATCCTCCTCCAGCTCACTCTGTCCTCTGTGTCCTCTGTCTTCACTCCAACTACCTCCATTTCCTCATTTCTGCTTATTGTCTCTAGGACTACCATCTTTCTACTCCACTGTCTGTCTTCTGCACGTGTCCAAATCGTCTCAGTCTGGTCTACCTCTGATCTCATTCCTAATTGTAACCATCCTTCTCATTTCCAAGGAGAAACTCCACATCTTCAGCTCTGCCGTTTTGTCTCCTGACCTTTTGTCAATGCCTTTGCCTCCAAACTTAACAATACAGCTGGGCTCCCAACTCTCTTGTAATTCTTTCCTTTGACATTTACTGCCATCCTTTGTCTCAAATCATCCACTCCATCCTGGATGGACTCTCTTCTTCACCTCTTTACCCTGTTTTCATGGACAGTGGACCCTAGTCCTGCTCCTTTGGGACTTCTGCTTCTTGTCAGTTGACAAAGCTGTGGCGACAAAATGCTACACCAAAATGAGATGTTAACAATATTCATAACATTGGACGATGATATTTGAAGGAGGACATATGGTCCTCTCGTTGTCCAGTTTAATTTATTTTTCCCTCTGAGTTTATTTACAGTATAAAACCAAGTTCCAGCAAAAGTCACTACACAAAAAGTCCAATTTCAGTCCAATGACATGCAATTCGTATAAGTCAAAATCTAATTATATTTAAGGCCTATAGCTACTATTTTGTAAAATGTTACACTTTAGCTTAAAGTAAATTTATTGTTGTGGTAGTTTGGTTTATCTGTCATTCAGTAAACTTAAGTTCAATCTTTTATTTTGTCTTTTTAAAATTGTAGATAGAATTAGATTTCACCTCATTTAAAGTGTGTATTGCAGTTTCAGTTCCTGCTGACATGAGTCAGAGTCAGCAGGGGTCAGCATATCCCTGCAAACCTTTCAAACCCCACTATCAAATATGTTGAACCTGCAGAAATGCAAGTATTCAGAATGCATAGCAAGTATTAATTTCTTCTTTAACTATGAATAATAGTTTATTATAAATTTTCAATAACTTAGCCTAGCATATTTGCAAAATATTGGGTAATGTTCAGAGCTGTAAGACGAATAAATATAGCCTTAAACCCCTTCATATTTTATATTTTCATTGCCAGTGAAATAGTTTGAGTTGCGTCATCCATTCTTCATTAACAAAACAAATCTATCAACTTTAATTGAAGTTTGTGTCCAAATAAATCTGAGTAAAAAATAATTTGGCTAGAGGGCGCCAAACACCGTCTCACTGGGAACTGGGTTCAAAGGTTAGAGAGAGAGATAAAACGTTGTTGGTTGATTTTTATGTTATCTTTTTTTTTAAGGGCTTTTTAAAGATTTGCGTAAGAGCAATAAATCTGAAGAACTTCACTTGTGTTTTTTGGAGCCGGATGAAGGATTGTCTTTGCTGTGAGACACTGGGATGGCAATAAAAATAAAAAAAATAAAAAGACACTGGGATGGCGGCCATATTGGGACATTCAGTAAGGATATGATGTCCGCTTCAGGTTCTGTCGGACATTGTACGACATCCGGATAAGAGTCCAAACGGAACAAAATTAAGCATCTTATGTTTAAAGTTTCTTATGTTATTTAGACGCTATTTCGAAATTGCTTCATGTATGTGTGTTTGTGCGCGTGTGGGTGCTTTTATTTGTTGTTTGTTCCATTAGTTTTAGCCGAATGTAAACAGAAACAACAAAACTGCTTAGTAACTAAACAAAAATGATGTAGGCCTAAGTGTTATGATAGCTAGAAGCGTGTGGACAACTGCTCCTCCTTAGAGTTTTACCACCCTTGTGTCATAGCCTAACTCTAAAATCTTCAAGTTTTGAACAACAGCTAAACAAACACAGCAGTTAAGTTTTTGATAAACATAATTCATAATAAAATTAATTAAACGTGAAATAAAGCAGCTGTATGAGACATTTTTGATCCGTTGAATCATTTGAAATAACATTACTTTAGACTTTAATATGAAATACTACTAATAATAAATCATTATTACTTTTATTACTATTTATTTGTTACTTTCGGTTACTAAAATGACCGAAATGGAATGTTCCGAGTCTAATGTGAGCATCTGAACGCACCATGATTCCTTCTTTGGCCTCATCGCCTCCTCTCTGAACTGGTCCCGCTATTGTTGTCTGTTTCTGAGAAGCTCTGACCCACCATCAAGTGGTGATTTCTGATACTTTTATCGATGTGTTTTGTGGTCGCACCGCCGTATTAGTCAGTGTTTGTTAGCCGGCGGTGTCTCTTCGCTGTTAAGGAAATTTAAAAAAGGATTCCAGGGAGGAAAGGAGTTGGGGCTGGTGAAGTTGTTAATCGGTATGGGACAGACGGAAGACTGAGATTCCACGTTTGAGTGCTTGTGTCGGCTCGTTTCACTTTGGAGGAGACAAAAAGGTGGCGAGGGAAGAAAAAAGCTCTGAGGACGCATGTAGCCGTCGCACAACAGGGCTGAGGTTGGTTTTAAGGTAAGGAAAACTCAGCAGAAAAGTCACGTATTCTCATAAAAGTGGTGTAAACCGGGCCTTTTGGTGGCATGACACTTGGTGAAAGTTGGGAGAAGACCGTGAGCCCAAAACGCTCGGTTTCTGGTCAGTACTAACCCAATAATCGAAGATTATTTCGTTGAATTAATCGATTGGCGACAAAAACAATGAAGGGAGGCTCCTAAGACCGTCCTGAATTAGAGAAGGCAGTTTCTGTTAATAAACTGAAAACAAAACCAAACAAAACGTCTCATTGTTGCCTTTTAAAACCTCACTTTAGTGTTTGGTTTTAATTTTCTTTTACAAATGCAGATTTTAACCACATCTATTGCTCTTTGCCTCACCCATTTCTCACACACACACACACACACACACACACACACACACACACACACACACACACACACACACACACACACACACACACCAGCTGCTATAGGCCTCAGCTGTTCTAGGCCTTCTATTGCAAGACACTCAAAAGTTTACAAACTTGCAATTTTAAGATTTCTGCAGAAGTTTCAAAACTAGTTCCTCTACAATGTAATCCCATGAATAATTGGCTATACCAGTTATGTCAAACACAGACATGATGTTGTAATATTGTGTAATTGTCATTATATTTCTTATTGGTTCTGTTGGTGTGCTCCCCTACTCCAGTGGCACAGTAATCCCCCTTCATGTAATCCCCCGGTTTGTACAGCCCCATTTGGCTGGACAGTTGTGTCTCCATTGCATACACACACACACACACACACACAGCTGGAATACAAAAGACTGCTGGCAAATAAGTGAGGACCACTAACAGGTGGTGTTGGCTTAGGTTCAGGGACTTGTTTTTTTTTTTTTTTCCAAGACTTACTCTAGTGTCCACATGGCTCAAATGAGACTCCTTCTCATCGTCATTACAGTCTGCTGATTAGAGACTTCTAGGATTTCATACCATCAGTCAAAACACCCAAATTATAACAATGCCAACAAATGTTTGGATTTCTGACGACAAAAGGGAGTTTTCACTCATTCTCCTTCAGCGATGAAAGCAAAGGAAACGAGAGGAGCTCTTTTTTTTTAGGCTAGCTGACTCATTTTCCAAGCCTCACTCCAGCCTTTGACAGGCTCAGCAGGTGGCCTCAAAAGCATGAATGGATTCGGAAGGAAGTTCCTCTTCTCAGCCCCCCCTTCAACCGGTCTCCACCACTCACAGTGATTAGCAGAGATGTCAGGGCACCCTGACGATTAGACCGGGTAGTGCTTCATACTGTGTTGTGCCTCAGTGATAAAATGTAGCTTCTGTTGCCTAAAAAAAACTAAAAACTCCATTTTAGTGTTCACATGGACTTTCTGCACTCAGCGATTGATGATGTGTTTTGAGGGTATTTTTTATGAAAGCTCAGTTAGTTTTGGAGACACGCCATCTGAGATAATGGATTTATCCTGGTTAGCCTGTGTTGGTTTAATTTCTTCTCTTTTCTCACAGCAGTGAAGAAGTGTGTTGCAGCCACCTGTCCGTTGAACAGTTTTTTCCTAGAAAACGTTTCTTGTTTTTCATATGAAGTGGTTTAGTGAGATATGATCAGTCTTTGGTCACAGTTTGGTGACAACTGGACACTTGATGTGACTGTGAGAGCACATACCAGTACAGGTGTAAAAACTAATTTTGTGCTTGTTTCTGCATTTGTTTCATTTGCACTGCATTTTTAAAAGATTTTCCTGTAACAGTGTTTTGTATGAACTTCATGAAATTCTCAAGAATGTTTTGGGTTCTTTGTTTATTGTTGCTCTTTACAGATCAAGTGATTATTAACGTGATGCCTGGAACAGACAAACTACAAAAAGTTAATGAGTTATATAGGAATAGGATAAATGTGCAAAAACTTACAATCTTTGAAGAGGAGTTAAATAGGACATTTAACTAGAATAGTTTTTTTACTTTAAACTGGTTGTGTTGCTTTTAACAAAGTTATTCCCAGAACTTCTCTTGAGTTTTCCCAGATTTATTTATTTTATTTCCCCTGAGTATTTTGCAGTGCTCAAAATAGAGGACTTTTATTGAATGTTGATGCATCCTGGCTGCAGAAAAGCTTTCTGCCTGTAGTGTTGCACTATTGTTCCTCAGTCCTGTGGGAAGCAACAACCTGTGTCTCTTTAATCTGACACGGCATCACTGGCTATCTGGCACAGTTTCACATGTCACGTGTCATTAGATGGGGTCTGGCTCCAGCATTTATTTCACCAAAATAACGGTCTCTAGTGTATTCTTGTTTTACCTCTAATAGGAAAATTAATTTGCAACTTTAAGTTATTAAATCAGAATATAGATATTGTTTAAGAAGATGAACGGTTTGGAAACATACTTTCAAATTGTCCATAAAGAAAAACTACGTGATTACTTTTTGGTATGATATTGCTTCATCAGTTTCTGATTTTTCCCTCCGGTGTCCTGTTAGGATTGAAAACGAAACATGGCCGTTAAACCAGTTTTCACAGTTCACAATGTGTGGACCTGTCCAGGCTTGTTGTCGGTTTGTTGTACTCTCAGCAGTGAATCATCGCCGTACAAAATGGTGTAATGTAAATAATTCCCAAGCATTAAAGAAAGTTGGGGAGAGACATGTTGTTGACTTTAGAAAGCAGTGGTTACGAGTCTTAGTGCTTGTTTGATTTGTTTATTACAGCCTTGCTCAACTTTGTCACACTGCACTACTCTCCTGGTAATTTCTTAAATTTGAAACCAAGTAGCAATAATAGGTTTGGTGCAAAAAAGCCCTCAAATGTGCTTGATCTTTGAATAGAAATTAAGCTGGTCCAAGCAATTTGCCAAGATTTTTGTCATTCCAGTTTGTATTGACTTTTTTTTAAGCAGGAGCACCACCCATTAATTAATGAGACTTACAATTGAGTCATTTGGCTGTGGTGACAAAATGCTCAGTGGTATTAACTTTGTATGAGGCCTAGCCTGTTCTCACAGAACAGAGGTTTTAAACCATCTGTTTATTGTTCTGTTTCTCTGTTTTTATTTTCTACGATCTCTGATTCGTTAGCGTTGGGTTCAGACAAATACTATTAGTGTATGTTATTAGTATTTGTTAATAATACAGTTTAGAAAACCTTTGCATAACATATCTGTGTTTAGACTTTAGGTTGTTAGTAAAAAATAAGAACAAAATGTAAGTGATATTTTTATGCATCATAGATCTTTGTTGGGCAGTTGATAATACTCACAATTTATTTGATTGTTTGTATTGTTATCCTCTGATCTTGCGCTGTGTTGCTTCCTCCTTGTTTTGTTATTTATCGTAATTAATCTTTTCCTTTCTGCTGTTTCTATTCCCTCTGTTTGCTTTCACTCCATGCTGACTTTCCATTAGGAGGGAAAAGTCAATACATTATCTTTTACAAATAGGTCCATAGATTGATTTTAAACCATTTTTTTATGTTTAGTTATAGGACCACTGTTCACAAGCTAAGGTCTTGTGTCAGATCTTCTTTTTTTCTTTTTATTCTCCTTAAGAAAGATCATGGCTCTACTATGGTAGAACAAATTTGGCTTCTTGTGACAATTTTTATGTTTTGATGGATTTTTTACCCAGTTCTTGGAGTCAAAGGGATCTCTGTTGTCATGTCCAAAGAATGTATACAGTTTTGCGGTTTAATTGCTGTTTTTGTAAATGTGTTAATGAGAAATTCTATAGGAGGGGAAAACTACAAAAAGATTTGCCTTCATCCAATAAATATTGTCTAAATTTTAGCCAACTCTGTCTGCATCTGTAATTTATTGCAGCCAGAGGAAGCACAAAGTGTGTAGTAGAAAGCAGGACAAGAATACTGTCAAATCACACACTATGAATTCTCAGATTTCCACAATAAAGTGGTACTGAGCAATCACCAAAAGGATTCTTTATTCAACACAGACTCAGAAAGATTCAAATTAGAGGAGTCCACATTGTTAATTATATTGTGTTTTATGAAACAAGTTTACCAATAATTGAGACAACCTGTGGTCAGACATTTCTAATTATTAACACTCCAAATTTACTGGCTAACACATTACTCTGTGTGTGCTTAGTGTTTAGTAATTTTGAATAAATAAAAACTTGAAAGGTTCAGATTTAAAGTCTTCAAGTTGACCATGAAAGGTTGTCTTTTCTAAAAATCTAGAGTCAGTCATAAATAGCACTACAATAATTTTGTAAAATAAGTAAAAGCTTTACTGGTCATTTTGTTTTTCATTCGTTTATTTATTTTAGACAGGCACTGAAGTGTTTTGAAATATATTTTCTTCTTAATTCACACCCTAATTATTCTGTTACTAATGAAAAAAGAACCATTGTGACTTGTTACGCACTTGTAAAACAGTTCTTCTATTGGCCGGATATGAGTCAGTGTGAGCAGCACATTCTCAGGGTTTATCTCTTGCGCAGTTCCAAACGTAAAGCACCTAGAAGTGATTTGACACGGAGGACAAAGGTGACTGTGACGTTAGCAGCTTGTGACGACACACTCTTGCACTACATGTACTTATCTGTTTCTGGATAGTCCTCGTCTGGACTGACGTGGAAATTGTCTACAGTTGGATCACTGACTGGTATTTACTCTTCTAGTGAGTGTTTACAGTTTGGATCCACTCAGTGTGGACTGTTACTCCAATCAGTTGTCTTTTTCTCAAAGCTTGAGGTAATTCTTTTCTTATATTTCATTTTTTTAAGAAAGTAATTTGCCCTAAACCATCAAAACTTAAAGCTCCCACACAAACTCAGAAGGTTCAGTATTCTAAAATAGGAGTAAACCCCTATCCATACAGGACTTTTATGGCCCTCTCTCAGATTTGTGTTGGTGTAATCACCTGGGAGATGTGATCACGGGGTGTCAGTTTCTGGCTTAGTTGACTTGGCGCTCAAACACACACCACATATTTTGGCTTTCAGTCTTTTTTTTCTTGATCTTGGGCTGAAGTCATTTGAAATGCTTCAAGAAAGTTTAAACAATATCATGATATTCTCTCTTTGTGTCAGTCAGTTTTATCCATTTTCAACACAAAGTTGCCATTCATGGCAAACATTTGATTGTTCATCAGATATCTTAAACATATTTATTTGTATTATCAGGGAGCTTTATTTTATTATTTGGATTAGTGTCAGAAATGTTGATCCCTTATATTTATGCGTCCTTGTATTTACCATTCTGATTAATATTTTAGCAGTTCCATAGATTGTGGGGATGATGGGACGCCAAATGTGCCACAAAAAAAAAAAAATTAACTGTCAAAAATAAACATTAAATACAGAAAGTATCAATAATTAATAATTCTATATCTAAAACTTATAGAAAGGCAGACAATAATTTAATTGTCTGTGTTTTGTTTGTTTCTTTGTTAGCAGATATCATAAAACACCAATAATAACTTGATCTACATCTTAACTTTTGGATAACTGGAATCGCATAGGATTTTCCCCTCAAATCCTTATATTTTGTCTTTTTTCCTGCAGGCTTGACGATGGGTTGTGTCAAGAGTAAGGAGGACAAGGGTCCGGCCCTGAAGTACCGACCTGACAACTCAAATGTCACACAGGTCAATGCTCACCTGGGCCACTATGGGCCTGAACCCACCCTGGTGGGTAATTCGCCTTCCACGAAGGCGCAGAACAACAGCTACAATAGTCACGCTACTGCCCTCACACCTTTTGGTGGAACGTCTTCAGTCATGGCGCCGTTTGGAGGAGCCTCCACCTCCTTCACCTCAGTGGCTGTGAGCACCCCCTTCCCCAATGTGATCCCAGGTCAGTTTGTGAATTTTAAAAGCCTGTCTTAAATCAGGCAAGTTCCACATTTGGTTTCTTGATTCTTTTTTTTTTTTGAGGTTCCAGAACAGCAAAATAAAAAATATGTTTTAAAAGCTTCATTGTGTTTGAATTAAACCTAAAATAAACTGATTATTACATCATTTTGGACGAATTAATTTACAAACCGCAAAGTGGAGATGATTCTGCAGACATTTTCACAGCCATGTTTAAACTTTCTATTTTGTCATTATGTTTAAAACAACTTCAGAATACACTCCGTTGAACCTTTGTTATTCACAAGATGTTACAAGCAGCAGATGTTATGCAAATTAGACATTTAAAATGCCTAAGCCAAAACATCAAGGCTGCACAGAAAACCAAAATAGGTCTAAAATATGGGAAGCAATGCAGCTGGCATTGCCTCTTGTGAGCCAAAAAGCAACTACATGCACAGAATTAATTTGCTTCAGTCATGCACATTAAATCGGTTTTATTGCCAACAGTAGTTTGAATGTATTTGGGAATGTGGCTGAGTTAAGTTGACCTTTGGTGACATCAGGAATTTTATTGATTCAAGGGGTTAATTATTCAGCAAAGATGCTGAACAAAGAATGACCTCTGCGTGCACACATCCTTGTTGAGGATGTTGAGGACTTTTTTTTTTACCATTACACCTAAATGTCTACTCTTTCCTTAAACTTAAACCTGACACTTAATCTTAAACCAATTAATCAGGCATTTAAGCTTGTAGGAGCCAACATCTTAGTCCCCATCAAGCGACTGGACCTCAAAAGTGTAATGATCTTCCACCGTGACCCCTCAGTCCATTTGTTGTGCTCCAGCAGAGTTAATCGGCCTGAAGGGCTGCTATAGATCTAATTTTGCTTAATTAGTTTTCCCACAAAACACGAACATCTCAAGAGTCCTGTTGTTTTATTGGGGTTTTTTTGCATGTTGTCAGCTGTCAGTTCTTTTCATTCTATTAAAAAAAGATTAAATGACATCAATGTGATTCTCTGTTCTAAATTGCTGTGATAACCACAGGATTTAAGAACTGTGGAGAGAATTATCTGCTTCTCTAAAGGTTTTATTTATTTATTTTTTTATAAACCACAGCTGAGAGGGCTGGTTGTATTTTTAGCTCATAGGCCCAAGAATAGGGTTTAAAACAGTTTTTAAAAAGCTGTATTTTAAATAAAAAATAAATGGTATTATAACTTTAATCTCTATAAGGTTTTTGATGAGTTGTTTTGTTAAAAAAATCAAAATAATGTTACGAATTGTTGCCGAACTTGATAATTAAAACTGTTTTTTCTTTTGATGTACACCATTCCCAGAGGAATTGTGTGGCATAATGAAAGATTTTTGTTTTTTGACACATTGTCATTTTTGCCCTCTTGACGCTCATTTATTTGTTGTTTGTAGGTGGAGTGACATTTTTTGTCGCTCTGTATGACTACGAAGCGAGGACATCTGACGATCTGTCGTTCAGGAAAGGGGATCGCTTTCAGATTATCAACAACACGTGAGTAAATGTGCTTTTACACCCCACCCCCGCTGCTGTTTTGGTGTGTGTGTGTGTGTTTAATCCCTGGTTGGATTCAGGTCTGATATTAAGGCTGGGATCTGACTGTGTTAATGGCTTCCTTTAATGGGCCATCTGTGAAGATGGCATCATTTCTCACTCTGCACAGACCTAACCTGTAGTTAGGTCTGTGTTAAGCATACTACAGTAAACCTAAACAATACAGGTAATAAAATATATATTTGGATATGTATAAAATGTCTAATATTGTGGAGGATTTTTATTTAACCAATCCTCTTTTTTCAGTTTATATCAGTTTNNNNATATATAATCTTTAAAAACAACACATAGGTGTTGATCCTGTTTAATTAGATTTAAGTCAAACCAAATTAAAAAATCGGAGTCACAATAGGTAATTCCCCCGTAATGTTGATTTTAACTATGTGTTATCGGAAAAAAATCAATTATATAAGCTCAGGATGTTCATTTCTCCATTCTGGTGCTGCACTGTATTTTTCCCCCACGTGTGCAAGGCTGGGACACTTGGCAGTGCTCCAAGAGCCGAACAAATCCTGCTCTCCTCATTCATCATATGCCACATCCCATCCCACCGCTGTCTACGCTCACATGGCTTTTATAGTGATGAAAATGCCATCTGCTTTCAGGGGAGAGGTGGGGAAAGACAGATTAGATAAAGTTTTTCAAAATGCCACCAGACACATTTTCTCTGCATCTCGCTCCCTCTTCTCTCAATTTAGGCTTGAACATCTGCTGTTCAGCACTCCCAATTAGCTGTGGGAGACACAACACTTTTAGGACATTGATATTTGTAATAAAAATAGCAAATAAAATGCATAACTGTAATTTGTATATAGCAACATTAAGTCAAATAAAGGACATTTTCCATTTTTTTATTTACTATGAACTACTTTTGCCTGTGAGTCTTTTGCTAAAGATGGTCTGCAGTGACCTCATTCAGTAATAGTAGGAACAGAGCCAAGTTTATTGCTTGCTTTATAAGAAGTTTTAGTATTTTTTTAAGGATTAGAATTGTAACATTGTTCAGCCATTCAGGTTGAATCCAGAAATTGTTTATTGAGATTTTGTTTACTTTTGAACCAATTTTTCATTCAACCACAATTGGACAGTTTTAAGTATGTGTTCACACTTTGCGTTCAATCTGTTCGGAGTGGTCACATCTCAGTTATTCTACATTACAAATGCTATCGATGACACATTTTGACCTTTACACTGTTACTTGAGGAAAAGTCACTTATGTTGGATTTTTGTGGACGTAAAGGAGCCTAAAATAATTAGTTGGTGAGTTAAAGGTGACTTTAACTCAAGAACAAACTCTGCCTCCATAATGATGATTTGATTCTGATGCAGCTGGATGAAGTGTGAAATGACCTTGTTTAATTGTGTCTCGAAGTCCTTTCCTGTCTTTTTGTGAGAGTAGGTGGATTATTCTCGCACACTTTTGTTTGCGTAGAAAAAGCATCTCATTTTTAAAATGGTTTTCTCTTCAGGGAAGGTGACTGGTGGGAGGCCCGCTCCATCAACACAGGAGAGAAAGGTTACATCCCCAGTAACTATGTGGCACCGGCCGACTCCATACAAGCGGAAGAGTAAGAATCCTTGTTTGTCACAGTTTTCCATCATTCTGACTCAGCATTTTTTTTTGCTTTCTGACCCCATACCTGGTATTTTCACATTTCACATCTCATTAGTATTTCTTATAGTGAAAATTATTGCTGTTGGGCAGAGAGTAGAGGGAACCGTTGGTGCGCTTATTGTTGTTTATCCGGTTTGACAGAAACATAAAAAGCCTCAGATTGTGCTAACACATACTGGCTCACATTTTTAATTTTTTTTTAGACATTTTTACAAATGATCAATGTTTTAGACGCTCATCTAAAAACAAATTGCTGAGGGAAAAAAGTGCAATGACAAAAAAAACACCATCCAATTAAATTTTTGTTTTGCATCTTAAAAAGAGCGTGCACCTATAATTGACAGGTTGCAGGATTGCCTGGCGCAACAATTCAGCTTGTTCACAACAAGACTAAGCGTGTAGGAGTTTCTTGAAATAGACAGTGTGTTCTTTTACAATAGAAGAGTGGGATTGTTTACAGCTGTGAGCTCTTAATTTATTTATAGCAAATGTTTTTAGTTTATTTAAATAGATAATGGAATAAGACTTCAAGTGCCTTGAGCAGAAGTGCCTTTGAAAACAACACATAAAAAGTGGCACAAATAAATTCTTTAATGGTAAAGGTCAGATGACTCATTTAATTTCTTAAATAGTGAAGTGTGAGCTGATGTAAAAATAATTTACAGATGTCAACCATTTCAGCCTCACATCAGAACCGTATATCTTTTGTTTTAGGCAGATCTTATATTTGTTCATATGACCACATGTCCTTGTCTCTTTCTATAGATGGTACTTTGGCAAAATGGGCCGCAAAGATGCAGAACGTCTCTTGTTGCTTCCAGGGAATCAACGGGGCACTTATTTGGTACGAGAGAGTGAGACAACAAAAGGTGAGAAAACAAGAAAAGATGATTATTTATTCTCTTATTTGATTGCTTGTAGCAGTTCTTAATTTTGTCCATCTTTTGAGGAACTGAAGTCAGTTTCAGTTGGACAAAAGCAACATATTCATATAAAACATCTTTCACGTTTCCTTGTGCGTTTTTGTTGTTCCTGGAACGGTTAGTTTGGATGAAGAGATAGTTGCTAAGACACAAGGAATGTCAGTTTCAGTTTGTTGGGGCGTGACTTCCATCCTCTCAGTGAGAGAGAAAAGAAACAGGTCTTTAATTATTTCAACTATTGTTGGTTTGACTTGAAATCCTGTGTAATTTATGTGAAAAGATGCTAAGCACGATTTTTTTGTAACTTCTTTTGAACTTCAAAGGTGCCTACTCTCTATCTATACGTGACTGGGATGATGTGAAGGGAGACAACGTCAAACACTACAAGATACGTAAGCTGGATAGCGGTGGATATTACATAACCACACGAGCCCAGTTTGAGACGCTACAGAAGCTGGTGAAACACTACACAGGTATGCAGCCCACTCACTTATCATCAAGCAGGTAGAGTTCAGCTTCCATGTTGAACAAACCCTTTAGCTTGGGGCAAAATATTTAAATTCTTTTATTCAGTTGCACGTTCTATGATTCTTAGTTGTATAATTTAGACATACAGTACATGAGTCATTCAGGATGGTGTTCTTTTCCTTATGTGGGCTTTTGAAGAGGTGATTCTTGTTTCCTTGTCTTCCTTTTTATATAAGATCATTGTAAAAAAAAAAACCTACCCTTATAGTTTAAGGTTTTCTGCATAAAGAGTAGATTTAAAAAGATCAACTGGACTTCAGCAGATCTTCAAATTAGATGAAAACAACCTCAGAAAAATAGCAAGTGACATTGTACTGTATTTGAATTCAGCAAAGTTGAAGCCAAAAAACAATGTACGGTGGTCCAGAGGTGTCAAAATACAAAATCCGCAACACAAATACAAAAGCCACAATGGAGATGGAGAATTCAGCGAGGGAATTGGGAGCGGCACGGGGGAAAAAAATACATAGGATTATATCAGAATTGGAAAAAGCGGATTTGGGCATAAACTGGTATGTGAATAGTTCGGTTGGAAATGAAGACGGGAAATGAGGAAGACGTGGATTTTGAGGGGTGGACGCCAGTGGGGAGAGGAAGAGGACGTGGAAGAAATTAAGTAGATGAAGGAAAGAGAATTGGTGATATTCAAAGTAGTAAATGAGAACTGTAAGGAAGTATTTCAGAAGAAGAAAGGATAGTTAGGAGGGAGGAATTTAAAATCCTATTAAAACTTCAGAACGAGGAAGAACAGGATAACATCAGCCCCATTGTGGTGTCAAGAGAAATAAAAAAGTAAATAGGAGACGTTGAAATGGTAAAGAGTTTGAGAGATGGAAACCTATTGGTAGTTTGTAAAAATGAAGAACAAAAGAATAAGGCTTTAAATGTGGATAATATCTATAAAAAAACTGTTGGAGAAAAAAATCATGTGAGAAAATAAAAAAAAATTGGAGTAATTTATGGGATCCCTCTAGATGAAGATCTTGATAAAATTAAGATTGTTTGTTAATGTTGCTAATTGTTTCAAATGTCAAAGGTATGGACACAGCAGCAGTGGTGTGTAAAGGGAAGCAGAGATGTCCTAAATGTGGTGGAAGATCACAAGTTAGGAGAATGTAAAGAAGTACAAGAAAAATGTTGTAACTGTGGAGGGAAACAGGGTTACGTAAGGAGGATGTGAAGTAAGGAAGAAGAAATCATACAGATTAAAATGACTAAAAACATAAGCTATGCAGAAGCAGTTAAAAAAGTGAAGGAGCAGAAAACAAGAACGAGGGAACAAACAGCGAGTCAAATTCTACAGCAAGGCACAGTCAGAAGAAAATATCACAATATCAGTAGAAAAACTAATATTATTCGTAGCAAATGTTATCAACTGCACTGACCAGGCCAAGCATAAAACTGAGAGAATCTAAATAATAGTGAGATGAGCTGAAAAGTTTTTGAGGTTTAAAGAAGGATCATGGGAGAACATAAACAAAAAGTTGGAGGTAGATGGGAGACCAGGACCATCAGGTGAAAGTAGTACATGTTAATATTACAATGGAATGCAATAAGTTTAATTGCTAACGGACAGGAATTTAAAGGTTATATTGATAGTCTAGATAGTATTTCCGTTGCAACTTTTGCATTTCCGCTGTGGCTTTTGTATTTAACTTGACACCTCTGCGTCACTGTAGAAATGTGTGGAAAATGTAAATCCAGTTTCCCTGCATCTGTATTTAGAATGTATGATTAACAGCATTTGATTAGAGAAGACTTTAATCAACAACATTATTAGTAAATATGAACACTTTCATAACAGAGGTCTCTGCAATGACAAAGATTATTCACTTCATGAAAAATATTCAGAACAGTTGTCAATCTTTCAGGGGGTGGACGTCTCAGCAAGTAAGCCTCAAGACCAAACCAAACAATGTTCAAAGTAACAGCTAAACAAAAGAGCTACAGCCTGAGCTGTGCAGACCTCGATCGTCATGTTTTATACTTTACATTTGTTTTTGTCACTGTATTTTTCGAAGAAGACTAAACATGTGACTTATTTAGGTAGATAACAGTGCAAAGCCCTTGCAACGAAGGACAGTGAAAGCTTTGCTCAAGTTTACAAAGCTGTAACTGAACAAATTCATCTTTTTTTCCTCTTTCTTTCTTGTTTTGTGTTGTTTTTGCCCAGAACATGCGGATGGACTGTGCTACAGGCTGATCACGGTGTGTCCGACAGTGAAGCCTCAAACTCAGGGACTCGCTAAAGACGCCTGGGAGATCCCACGAGAGTCTCTCCGGCTGGAAGTCAAACTGGGGCAGGGCTGCTTCGGGGAAGTCTGGATGGGTAAGAAACTGCGCTGCACTCAGTTGCTCTTTACTCTCATACTCACTTTACACCTAAATGAATCTGAAAAGACAACTTAAAAAGACTAGAAGAAGGTCTTGCTGAATGGAAACAGTGTATTCTAACAAGTAATAACTCAAGTCTTTGTACAGTACTATAGCTCTTTATATAACTCTTAAATTTTGTTTCAAACACAAAAGTTCTCTTCATTCTGTTTGAACGCCTACAGGAAGACTTTTTTTTCTCTTTAGTCTTTGAACAAAACTTCAAAAGCCTTTTGTTGCTGCTCTGGTAGAACTTTATTTGGTGGTAAATCTTTTGAAAGCTAAGTTTCCTCCAGATCTGTGCTGAAAGATGCATTGATATAACTTTATCTCCATTTGTTTTGCATTTTCGTTCTGTTTCTCTTCAACAACACATGCTTAAACCTGCCTTCTAGTGCACTTGTTTCCCACTAAAATATGTGAATAAATACAAACAAAACATTTTTTTGGTGTATACTTCCACCGCCATCAGAGCTTCGACGCAGAGACAAATCATCGGTTTTACACGATTAACTGATGTAAACCTGCATCAGTTTACATACATGTAGCCTCTTTGTACATTCTGGATTAATGCTTAGTGAAGTTAGAAACCCACTCCTCTTGCTGCCTCACTGGCCCACATACTGATGGAAAGGCTGATCGCTGTTGCTTCTGTCTCACTCGCATAGAGCTCAGTAATCACAGGTCACTTCCTACGCTTCGTTTTCCCCCGCCTACACGTGAGACAGCGGGCCTCTGAGTGAGCGCGGCGCTCTTCTTTTATCGCTCAGTCGCTCATTAAGGCTGGCCTTCAGCAAGCCTTGACCTGCAAGCCTCCGCTGTGTAATCCCAGGAATCCCACTCAGTGCACTGAGTGTTCAGGATGATTTCCTGCTCTGCTCTGATCGTTTGTTTTTTTACTACGGATCCTCTCTGCTCACGTGTTTTGGGACATTTAGTTCTTAGATGTGTTTCATAGTTTCGGCTTGAACGTCTTCCTAATTTGACGCACCATGCTCATTATTCGTTGTGGCCATTGTCCTACTTTGGCCTTCAGCTTGTGTATGCACATGCATAGTTTGTTTAGTGTGATTCATTCATGAAGGTCAGCCTTTTGACAGCAGCAGCAAATCTCCTGCCTCGGCTCATTGTATGTAAGCAGGGTGTGATTAATTGGCTTCCAACCAGGAAGTGCCTGGATATTTAAGCTGTTGCATTCTTTTTTCCCCTCTGTGCTGCACTGTACTTATGAAAGCACTGAAACATATCAGCAACATATTTACACTTTTTTGTCACTTGAAATGAAATAATATAATCATGCTACATTTTAATTAGTGTTGAGCATTTTTCTTTGTTGTGTTGTTGTTCAGGCACCTGGAACGGTACTACTAAAGTGGCAATCAAGACACTAAAACCAGGCACCATGTCTCCAGAGGCTTTCCTTGAGGAGGCTCAGATCATGAAGAAACTACGACACGACAAACTGGTTCCTCTGTATGCAGTGGTGTCCGAAGAGCCCATTTACATTGTTACTGAGTTTATGGGCAAAGGTAGGCACGGTTCAAAGGCCCAAACCCAAAGTGACGCTGATGCCTTCACTCACCGCATTTATAAATCTTGGATATGTTTGTAAATCAGACATTTCAGAGGCTTCACAAGTTAAATTCATTTCATGGTTCTTAGTCAGATCTGATTAGGATTTTACTAGAAGATTATTAAACATGCATTGTGGCTGCTTGGAAAATTGATTTGTGCAAAAACATTCAAGTTGCTTCCAAGTTGGTTTGTTGTAAAGGTTGTGATGCTGAACTCTCATGCCGACCCCTGCTGCATGCTTTTATGTTGCCGTCACATGGTGCACACTCAGGTGAATTGATTCTGCTTGACTGAGTCTTTTTTAACTCTGACAGGTAGTTTGCTGGACTTTCTGAAAGAGGGGGATGGAAAATATCTGAAGCTGCCACAGCTGGTGGACATGGCCTCACAGGTAGGTGAAACAACAACAAAGATGCAGTTTGTCTTTTACCCAGCAAGGTGCTGTGTTATCTCTGTTTTTCTGAGAAGCACAACACAAAGTTCTGTTTAAGCATGTTTACTGCTGGGTGTGTCAAAAATGGAGGCACTGCAAGTAAGGGTTTCTGTTTGTTCTGCATCAGCTGGCATATTTATTTGATAGCTACCCACCTTTATTTCTTCTTCTTCTCCATCACCTATCTGCCTGCAGCACTTCCACAGGTCTTGCCAGAGGCCTCTTAACCTCGCACATTAAATCACCTATTATGATTTGATCTTAATTCGGCTCTCGACGCTCCCCTCTCCGCTCGGCAGAATAGAAAAGTCTTTGAGAAATCACTTTGATACTGACTGAAAGCAGAGACGGCTCAGAGGAAGCTGACTGCCAGTGCAAGGGGGGTTTTACGGCTGCGTTAAAGAGTTTCGTAATTGCTCACTGCTTTAGGCTCATGTTGTCTCTTTTACTTTGTGTTACCTAGTCTGCATTAAAATCTGAGCTCAATGAAATGTCATTTCTACAATAACATTTGAAAACAATTAGTCATGACTGTTTTTAGACTGGTAATTAGTTTGTATTTCAACACTGTGTTCATGATTGACCCCTCCGCCCTCCTTGTGTGCTCCTGTCTCAGATTGCAGATGGCATGGCCTTCATCGAGAGGATGAACTACATCCACAGAGACCTGAGAGCTGCCAACATCCTGGTGGCTGATAACCTGGTTTGTAAAATCGCTGACTTTGGTTTGGCTCGGCTCATTGAGGACAACGAGTATACGGCACGCCAAGGTGTGTGTTCAAATCTTAATGCATGAAAACATTCATACAAAAATTGTACAAAGCTAAAATGACTTCCTTTTTTTCTGCCACCTATATCACTTATCTTCAGTTTGACTTAATATTATTGCACTGAGGTTTTAGGCTGCAAGAAAACAAAAATAAACAGCTAAAACATTTTAGAAAACTTAAATGTCTTTTTTTTCTATTTCGCTTTTTTTCAATACCTATCTATACCTTTTACATAACTTTTGTTTTGTTTGTGTTTTTTTCTTCTCTTTAAAACTTAGGAGCTAAATTCCCCATTAAGTGGACAGCCCCTGAAGCTGCATTATACGGTCGCTTTACAATTAAATCCGATGTTTGGTCATTTGGGATACTACTGACGGAGCTGGTGACCAAGGGCAGAGTACCTTATCCAGGTAACATCTTTTAAACACACAAATGTATGGGTAATCACACTGGGATCTTTTTTTGCTCTCATAAAACATAGATTAAATAAACGAATTGGTTAGCCTCACAGTTGTATTTATCATTTGTCATTTAAAAGGTTTTAATATCTCAACTATGTGGATCACATTAGAAATAGATTTTACTGATGGAAGCATTCCTGGTGTCCTGTGACATGTCTGCTCAGGGGAAAGTCCCTTCATGATCTCCTCATCAAAATCTGCCTCCTCGTGCCGCTTACATGAAGCCACATTGCATTTGTGCATCTTGAGTTCTGCAGCCGATTCAGCCTTCATCTCTGTGTAGTGCCGTCTGGCTCTGGTGGCCGTCTTGGTTCCGGTGCAAATTCTTCAGTTTAGTTAATTTTGTCTCAGTTTAATTCATTTTCTGGGCTTTGTTTTGTATTTAAAGTTGTTGCCCTTCAGATATGCATGCCTCAGTTGTTGCTGTCCATTTTCAGTGTTTTCAGCATTTGGACACGAAATCCCAAACGTCTGTGCATGAATGCATTCTGTTGGGTTTGTTATGGTTTATGTGCACGACGTTAGTTAAACAGTCAGATTTAGAACAATTTAAGACGTAAGACGTAAATCATTTTAGCACCACAGCCTCCGACATACCAACGTGCCGCTGTGTCCGAGTCCCAGCAGGTGCTGTGGACCCAGCCTCTCTGTTAGAGTGTGAGATAATCTGATCCCCGCTCTCCCACAGAGACATGAAAGGAGGTGGGGTCATGTCTGCAACCATACCACTGATTCTATGTCGTGACCTCTTTTAGCTGCAGTTGAGCTCCCAGAGGAGCCGTCTCCGTGCTGTGTCACGGGCAGTGGAGGTACCAGAGAATTATGAGTTTGAGGGCAAGTAGGGGTTCCCCGAGTTATTATAAGGGGGTCTGCTTACTCATTTTTGGAAATTTTGATCTATTACACTGGTTAATGTTTTTTCCAGCCTGTGATGGTTTTACTCTGTTGGAAAAACGTCCCAACATTCCACTTTATCAAATCTTTTGACCTAAAGAAGAGTTTGGATGTTTTTCTATGGAATACTGGCAGCAGACCCTTTGGGATTTGCGTGATTCCTGCAGATTTGTAGCCACTCTGGGATCTGGACTCCCCAAACTCTGAAGTGCTCTGTTCTTGTCTCTTGTTTAAAAGATGTTTTTATTCATTTATATTTTTTACCATATACTGTTTTTACTAAAGTTTGTTTTGCTGTGGCTGGAAAGAGTAAGGCTAATTCATAAATTAGGAACACAGAACTTCATTTACTTGCTAATTTAATCCGACAAATGCAAACTATTACTTATTAATTTATCTGTGCCATTTTTCTCTGTTTTTAAAGGTATGGTGAACCGAGAGGTACTTGAGCAGGTAGAACGAGGTTACCGGATGCCCTGCCCCCAGGGCTGCCCCGAGTCCCTCCACGAGATGATGAAACAGTGCTGGAAGAAGGAACCAGACGAAAGGCCAACCTTTGAATACATTCAGTCCTTTCTAGAAGACTACTTTACAGCCACAGAGCCACAATACCAACCTGGAGACAATCTCTAGTCTACAGAAATTTAGGACGAACTCTTGCACACTGAGGTAGAGATCAAAACACGGGACAACAGAATTTTAAAAAGCCTTGCAGGAAAAAACAAATAAAGGTTTTATAAACTAGTTTGCAATGACACTAACAATACCTGGAGCTGTTTGTCCTTTAAGAGTGCAGATGGGTGCCTCCATCTAAAGCACCACAACACTGTGATTAAAGAGTGGGATTTCAAATTAAGCAAACGCAGACATGTTTTATTTTTCTTCCTTTTTTTATGTTTTCAAATGATAAATCCCCCCACCTTTTCCTCAATTTCCACTTTTAAAATATTTGATTCAAACAGATCTTTTAATATGAATCAAGCCTATATTTTATAAGTCCATGAGTTTGGCGTGAACATGTAGGTTGGTGATGTTTCAACAACCAATAACTGGGTTAAACTGTCATGTATGTGCTGTGACTGTTAGGTGAGTGGCTACGTTAATGAATAAAGGTCCGCTGTGTGAATGCAAGAATGTACTGAAAGATCTAAATAGATGTACATACAGTTCGTATTAAAGTATGTTTTAGTGGGTGTGATCAGGTGGATGACCGAGAATAAGACGCGTTTTATATACAGAAATTGTTTTTAATACATTCACTTGAATGGAAAAACAGCAGTTTATGCTTTTATTTTTTTTCATTTAACCTGGGACTTGAAATGATAAAGCAGCATTTTGATAATTTACCACATTTTTTACTTATCTTTTTTAATGAATGTCTAAGAATGGACATTTTAGCTGTGCAATTCAAATAAAAACGAGTTCATTTGTCAAAAAAAAAGATTAATGCACAACTGTGATTTCTAGGAATGAGTAAAATAAATCTGTCACAGCTGTTGTATACAGCTATGAGTTAAATATCAGGTTTAAAACATTCTGCATATGAAACTTTTTTTCTCCCAATTAGCAAAATATCAACTTTCGTCATCAACTAAACAGACATGATGTCTCCTGTTCTTTTCTTATTTTTATTTTTTGATCAAAGTGCAACATCAACATTTAGATCTCTGATACTTATCTTGTGATTTCCTCAATATTAGAGCTGTTGGATAACTTGCTGAGTGTTTTAATGAAAACCAGAGACAAAACAGCACAGACTTAGTGTTTGCTTTAGAAACAAAGTCTAAAAATCCTAAGAGGTACTTTAAATACTTAAACATTTTTATGTCAAAGTCAGAGAAATGAGGAGTATGAAAGCTATAAAGATGTGAACTCTTTCTTTTATTTCTGTGCATTATGAGCAATTCTTGAAAACTGGGATGAGCTAATGGGAGTCATAAATAAAGTAATGAGAGATAATATGATTTTGTACTGAACAAAATAAAAGAATAAAACAAATATTTCCTGTAGTTTTTGTGATTTGACAGTTGACTTATCATCTTGTTTTTTTACTTAACCAATAATTAGCCAGGGTTTTTAAATGTATTTGTCTGATTTGACAACAGGAAAGAAGAACATTTGCTTTTTCCTACATTCAGTCATTACCAGTCATGGTTACAACTGTTGTCTAGTTGTATTAAAACAAAATGATGCCAACTTAACAAGTCAGTCTAGTTCTATTCACAAATAAAGTGCTGTAGATGGAGAAGATGCTGAAGTTTTACTCATCCTCAATCCTGTAGAAAAGAAAAAAACATTTTGACAGAAAAGTTTATTTTAAACGGAGTTTCTGTGACAAAAGACAAAACGTGAACAATTCAGTCTGTAAACCTCACCTGACCATCTCCTTGTACTTATCCAGAGCTTCCTGGATGATGTACTGGATGAAGGCTGGGTCCTGCAGCTCCAGCTCCCCAGGAATAGTGAGGATGAGAGGAGGAGAGTTCAGAACATTTACCTCCACCTTAGTTTCAGTAGCAGACAGGTTCTGTTCATCGTGACTCTTTGGTGCCACCTAGAGTGGGGAAAGTGAAGTTTCACAGCAACCAGATCAGGACAATGTTTTCCCAGTTTTCATTTTCCCTTCTGCTGATTTGGTTTTCCTATTTCCTTTTTCCCCCCAGAATATTTAATGCAACCTTCTGCATATGTTGTGTTATTTAAGCTATTTCTATTTTAAAATATTCGGCTCATTCAGAACATGGGTGCTATAACTTATTTTTGTAACTTTTCTTTTTCAATATACAACTACAAATAATTTCCTCTGAAATAAGTATCAAGAGCCTTATAATTTCTTCAAGAGCATTGTTTTCTTTCAAATCTGCATAAGGTTCTCCCCCTACTTAGCTGTCTGCTATCCTTTT
>JAVKLF010000064.1:5251353-5270973 GCA_034783495.1 Millerichthys robustus | reverse complement strand
AGCTGAGGGGCACTATGAGGGCTGCTATTTACTGCAGACGCATGAACACACCAGCTCCATCTGCTGGTGTGAGTGAAATTGCTTCTTAACAAAACTCTATTCTCTAAGTGTTTGTGCAAAGGTTTCTGATACAAACTACTTAACAGCACCAAGAGTACCTTTTCTGCATTTTTTGTCTGTGTTTTTTAATCAATCCTTTGCTCTTTTTTTAGTTGTTCAGAAGATGGACAATGTGACAGAAGGGATGCAGAATTATGGAGGGAAGATCAATGTTGTGGAAACAGACTTAAAGAAACTCGGTAATCCTGTTCAGAACAAGAATACATCACAATTATAAGTTTATTAACAGATAATGTTGTAGGTGAGTTTTTTTACTTTGTCATTTTATTGTATATACATGTTGTGCTGACACTCTTGCGGTTTTGGATTTCATATTTTTTAGATGATCAGGCAGGAAAGAAGTCAGTCAATGCAACCAGTGAAATCAACACTTTTAAGTCTGAGCTGGAATCATTGCAAAGCCAACTGAAAGACATTAATGTAAGAGCTACCAGCAACAGAGAGACGCTGAATAAACTTCTAGTCACAGGAGATGATGTGCAGAATGGCCATGTCTCTCTGCAAAGAGTTCTGGAAGATAATGCAGTCTCACTGCGTGGAGTCAATCAGTCGCTGGCCTCTTACAGTGGGATGATTAATAACCTCCAGTCGGACACAACACAGCTCCAGTCTGAGTTACAGGACCAGGTCAAAGTGCAGAGCGAGACCCAAGTTAGCATTGGTGCACTTAATATCACCCAAACTCAGCAGCGCAATCTGCTTGGCACATTGCAGAAAACAGTTGAAGACGCAAGCCTGGCAGTACAGAAGTTGAAAAATGACTACCAGGTCCTACAGCAGACAGCCAGACAAACATATACAGACACAGAGTGGCTAAAACAAAAGGTCCACAACCTTCAGGTCCTGGCAGCCAATAATTCAGCCCTGACCAGGTCCAATGGAGACACGCTGGGTGATTTAGGAGCTCAACTCAGCACTTTAGCCAGCCAAATCCGGAACACTTCAGCGCTCACTGAAGGCCATGACCAAAGCTTGCGTGAGTTAATGGACCACCAGAGAGACCATGATAATGTCACCTCATTAAAATTTGATGAGATGGAAGCTAGGTTAGATCGGCACGAGAATGACATATACAGTGTGACTGGAAACATGAGCTTTGCCACACAGATTTTAGGTGTCATCAGCTCCGACCTGAATGGACTTAGATCCTGTGCTGAAACAGTAATGAGCCATTCAGATCTGTTAGCAGGACTGAATATCAGCATGGAAGAGGTTAGGACAGACAGCAAAGAGCTTCGTACCCAGCAGGACGAGCTAACATCCAAACTGGATCAAGAGGTGAATAACTTGTCCAATGTGATGAATGAGATGAAGCTGGTGGACAGCAAACATTCCCAGCTCATCACAAACTTCACCATCCTGCAGGGTAAGAACAGACAAAACACTTGCTTTGCTAGCTTGCCAAAGTATTGGCAATTAATTAATACATGAGTGTTTTGTTTTTTTTACTCAGGTCCACCAGGTCCAAAAGGCTCCAGAGGAGATAGAGGTCCTCAGGGACCAATGGGTCAATCTGGACAAAAGGGTATTCAAGGAGACAGAGGTAGGCCAGGTTTGCCAGGACAAAAAGGAGATAAAGGTGCTTCTGGGCCACCTGGCATTGAAGGTCCAAAAGGTCAGTCTGGGGCTTTGGGGGCTCCAGGACCTAAAGGAGCTAGAGGACCTGGAGGTCAAGCTGGAAATCCTGGAGAGAAAGGTGATCCTGGGGCTCCTGGAATTCTTGGTAGGGATGGTGTACCAGGAATTCCAGGCCCACAAGGGCCACAGGGTCCCAGAGGAGCAGCAGGACCTGCAGGTGTAGAGGGACCTCGTGGGGCTGTTGGGCCCATCGGCCCTCGTGGTCCTCCGGGTCTTCCTGGACTGCCAGCACCAAGGCCACCTGTAATTGTAAATCCAACTCAGCCTCCACTGGTCCTAAAACCAACTCAAGGAAAAGTAGGCCCAGTACCCACAGAGAAACCACAAAGTTCTGTGTCCAAGCAGGTTCAGCTCCCACCTACTGCCACCACTCCAACAACTGGTGAGTTCAGTGTTAAAACTGTAAGAAACTCTAAATATGTATCTCCCAAATGGCTATCTCAACTATTTCAAACTGCATTAAGAGTGATTTTCTACTTTAACATTCTGGTCTTTAATTCTTTCAGGTTGTCCATCAAAGTTCACAAAGTTTAAAAACAGCTGCTACTTCTTCTCCTCTGGTTCTCAGAGACTCAACTTTAATGAGGCCAACAAGTTTTGTAAAAACATATCGTCTCAAATGCTCATAATTAATGACAATCAGGAACAGGTGAAATAATTCATAGATGTTAAGCGTTTAGGTCAATTACTTATGAATTGTCTTGCAAAATTATTTACTTATTACTTATTACTTATTTTTTTTGTTTGTGCAGCAATTTGTGAGGAAAACGATTGCAGGGAAAGGTTACTTTTGGCTGGGGCTCACTGACATGGAGAAGGAAAATGTTTGGAAGTGGGTAGATGGAACCATGCCAGTATTTACGTAAGTTATTAATTTCTTAATGTGATTTATTGATGTGAAAGCTGATTTTCTTTCTTTTTAAATTTGGTTTTGAAAATGAAGCTAATCCAACTTGTTGTCATCAGACAATGGAAGCCAGGTCAGCCTGATAATTGGACTCATGGTCATGAAGACGGAGAGGATTGTGCAGGCCTTATCCATAATGCCAACTGGAATGATTTCTACTGCACTGACCGTATTGGTTTCATCTGTGAACGCTCTTCAGACTGTTAGTATTTTATTATTATTATTATTTTAATTATTTTGAAAGCATCTACTTCTATTTTTAGTTCTGTTTTTGGTCGGTATTCTCTGATTATTGTCATTACACCAAACCATTCTTAAAAATCAAATCTGATAAAGTGGTTGTTTCACAACTGTCTTTCTCCCAAGCCAAGAACCTGCTGGGGCTGCAACTTAAAATATAAATTTTATTCTTTGGTCACAGTTTGTGAATGAGCTAGAATATTCAATATTTTTGCATGTATTTAAAAAATTGGTTCAAGGATTAGTATGAAAGAAAAGCCTCAGACAACCATCAGTTGGCAATTAATTAACCATTAAAAAGCAAATACATTCAGGTCTTATACTTGAGAGAATGTATTCAACAAAAAACTGTAAAAGATGGTAAATGTCTTGTTCTTGTATATGTTGTACTCTTTTGTTGTAAATTCATCAAAAATAATTTGTAAATTAATGTGCCAAATTAAATTCATAAAAGCTTTACATTTAGCTTGTAGCTATCTAAAATTAGAAATGAGTTTTGGTCTCTTGTTTTCCGTAAAAACAACAAAAAAGGATCTTTACAGGATGTGTATAAGAATAAATAAGGAAGAACATTTTTTGAGGATCTTTATGAATTGAATCTTGACAGAAAGTGGATCTTTCATTAGCATATAGTAAATACAGTTACTAAAAACACACTTTTGCTTTTCCTGTAAAGGTGAAATGTGAACAATGACAATACCTATACTGCAACGATTGCTGCAAATCTGTAAACATATATAAAATGACAAATATGTGTTGTGTTTTGGTTGCTCTCCTCACAGTGGCAGTTCCAGTTTTATAGCATCCCGACAAGAAATGAAGACGCACCAGTAACGAAACGACTCTGACAAAGTCGGCTTGATCAGGCATCATTGACACTTGGACTTTTGTTTGTCTTTAGAGGGAGGGTATGGTGCCTAAAGCAGAACAGATGCAGAGCTAACCCACAGTTCTGCTGAAGTAATATAATGCTGTAGGCTTAAACAGATCATTAGCTAATTACTGCAGCCACTTTTGTACATGTCTGTAAATAGTCATTTTTCATATAAAAAATTGTATTTCATATGGTTTCATAATCTTGGATTAAGCGGGAGATAATGGATGTATGGATGTTTTCATAATTTTAACACCTCTACAATAAAGTCATAACAGAACCATTAAAGCAAAGCTGTTTCAGATGAATACACAGTTATTTGTTAATATACTGTATATTAGAATTGCTTCATATTTCATAAACTACTCCAAAGTTTTAAAATGTTAGCAGAAATCTTGAAGTCTCACGCAAAAGTTTTAGAGCACTTACAAGCACAAACAAAATACTCATTTCCTACGTTTTAGTCTGCTGATGTTAATATATTCCAAACATTTTATGTAGCACTTGTTACCAGTATGTACATTTTATTGCAACCTTTGATTTGTGATGATTTATTCATAATGCTATGTCCAATATTGTCTGTATTATTTGATGATTGACCTTTGCTGTACTATGTATTTCTTAAAGGCTCTGTAGCAGTTTGCAATTTGTTTTATGGCTGACTATGTTTTTCATTAAGCTCATATCAATCAGGACAGGATCTACGACAATAAAATGTGGAAAATGTTCTGTTTGGACTCTGTGATTTTTAATAGTAGGCTAATAACAGATCACCAGTTTATGAGTCAGTTCCAGAGCATCATTTTAGAGAGTCACGTGACCAACGTCACCTGACGATAACATGTTTTTTCCCTTTTTGTCTGAAAAGCCAATTTGTAGCTTATGAATGATTTTGTCTAGTTTACGGTAATTGTAGACGAGAATTTGACTTTTATCGCATGGTTATTTACTGCTGTCATACGTTTATTCGACTCCAGATTATCCGATTCAATTACCCAGCATGCTTCGCTTGTTGCCGTCTGGAGAGAAGGAGTGACTGTGTAGAAAAGAGTCGGCTAGCTCAATTTGACACCCACCTAGTTGTTGCTACTATGCATTTTTATCGCGTGGAATAGAAATAAGAGGGAAAAATAATATCTGGAGAAGGCGAAGTCTGTTGCTGACGACTCTCCAGCGATGCCTCTCTTCACGACCAACCCCTTTGACCAAGATGTTGGTGAGTAGTCAGAACTGTTAGCAGCTGGGCTAACAGAAGTAGCTGTGATCAGGCAGCTTTGTTTGGATTTTCGGAGCCTTTCAGTCTCTCATTAATGGACATCCTACATCAGCTCGAATGGAGTAGAATGTGTTTTTTAGTCCTAAGATGTGCTTTTCGTTATTCATGGTGACGTTAGCTATAAAATCTGTGGGATACAGACATGTTGTCATCGGCTAACTGTTGTATCAAGCTTTGTGCATTATTAGCTTTGCTCTTTTTGTATCGCGTTGTCTGTTTGTTAATCAGCCTGGAATTACACAAGAAGTGGAAATGAAAGAGGAAGCTGGTGTTATATGAAACCATAAAGCTCTGTTGTGTTTCCTGTGTGGTTAACCACATCATTAGCATGTACAGTTTACAGAGGTGGACAAAAAGTACACAAACATCTCCCTCAAACTGCACCGTGCGAAGCTAACGCACCAAACTACAGTTATTATGTTTTGGACTGAATCAGCAGACCTTAAAAGCTGATTTTGATGAGCAAGGCTGTTGGTTGACTAATTTCTTTGGTGTTCTATATCAAAAGTATATATATATATGGTATTTGTTCATTGTCTTTCTAATTGTTGTTGAATACAATATGCTAAAAAAGACTAATTTAGATTACTTAATTTACTTATATTTACCATGGTGTCACTGGATTTTAAAAGCATTTGTTATATTGTGAGGCATGTGATCTCTATGTTTATTTGCAAAGATACATATTACATTTGTTTGTTTACATTGGTTAGAAGCAGGGACATTTGTTTAAATAAAATATGCACTTCCCTTGCAACTCTTTGTTTTCTTTTTAATTATCATTATTTTAAAAAGCTTAATTCTCTGGACATTTGTTTACCTTTTGTAATTTGCTGTCAAATACAGAATTTTAAAATGTGTTTGTTGTTTAAAATAGCTTTTTGTATTAAGTTTTGTGTTTTTTTCTTTACAGAGAAAGCAACCAGTGAGATGAACACAGCTGAGGACTGGGGCCTCATCCTGGATATATGTGATAAGATAGGACAGTCCCGCACTGGGTATTTCAGCCTTCTTCTGTTTTAAATATCACCTATACATATTTATTTATTTATATTCTAAGTTTAATATAAACATGGCAGTAGTAGTTGGAGGATTTTTGAACTGCTTTCAAGAATCCCTCAACAATTAAATGTCTGATTTATCAAAGCTGTTTTGATCTTTAGCTTGCAGTTCAGTTCTTGAGTCTTTTGGGTTCTGCTGTTGTATTCCAGGCCAAAAGAATGTCTCCGCTCTATAATGAGAAGAGTGAACCACAAGGATCCCCACGTAGCCATGCAGGCACTGACCGTAAGCAGACTGAAAACAGACATGTTGTGTATACAGTTTGGTCCAGAAATATTTGGAGGCTGATACAATGTTTGCTATTTTAGCTATTTACAAAAACACAATGAAATTACAGGGTTTATTGGCCTAAAGTGTAGACTCTCAACTTTAATTTGAGGCTGTACTCATCTAGGTTTGAGGAAGAATTTTGAATAAAGCCATTATATCTCCCTACATCAACATAGGACTATCTTTACAAAAAAAATAAAAAAACAAAAGCTGTGTGAAACCAAATGCATGTTTCTATGTCTTCAGTAAATAAGCAGCTATACAAGGTCGACTTCATTTATAACATCCAACACTAGATGCAGCCTTTCAAGAAGGCAGACATGTTAATGTTCACATCTGTTGTGAAAAGACAGGTTTTTGGAGAGCAAATACAGTGAGTTTGCAACAAAGTTCAACCTTTCAGAAATCCCTAAGATAGAAATGCCAAACCAGAATTTGCTTAAAAGTTCACATCAGTTCTGAAATATTGTTTTTTGGACACACAAAACTATAATCAGTCTGTACCAAAATGATAGGAAGAGATAAGATGGACAAAAGCTGGTCATGATAAAAAAAACACTGCTTCTAACACCTGGGGACAGAGTGATATAATACGATTTTTTTTTACATGGCATTCTACTGTTACACCACCATGACAAAATGAAAACACATTATCTCCTTACAAACCCAATAAAGACTGGTAAAAAAAACAACAACAGTTAAAGCAGCCATGTTTTAGATCAGATCAAAAGGACTTCACACAATTAATTGCATAAAAACATATTTGACATCAACAACCTTCCTCTAGAACTCATGACCTCAAGGCATGGTACACAGTGATGCACAGACTTCATCAGTGTGAATGATTACGGAGAAATTTATACTATGAGTAGATATTCCTTTATCCTTACAGCTTCTCGGTGCTTGTGTCTCAAACTGTGGGAAGATTTTTCACTTGGAAGTGTGTTCCAGAGAATTTGCTAGTGAAGTCAGTAATGTCTTAAACAAGGTATGTAGCCATTTTTTACATGGTAATAATCAGGCAGTAATTATTTGTGTCTACAATAGTTCATGATTTAGAATTTGTCTGAATCCAGGGTCACCCAAAAGTGTGTGAAAAGCTGAAGGCCCTTATGGTGGAGTGGGCAGAGGACTTCCGCAATGACCCTCAGCTCAGTCTGATCTCTGCAATGATCAAGAATTTACGTGAACAAGGTGTGACCTTCCCTGCAGTGGGTTCCCAGGTAGGTTTATTTCTAATTAGGTGGAGCATACTTTTTTACTGTGCTTTCAATTCCGTCTGATTTGTACATTTACATTTCAATTTGTTATTTAAACTAATGTCAAACAAGTTTGACCCAAGCTCAGTAGTTCTGTTCTTCAAAGTCATTCGTATAAGGTTTGCTTGTCTGTCGTTATCTTCTCTCAGGCTGCAGAGCAAGCAAAAGCAAGCCCAGCGTTAGTGGCTAAGGATCCTTCAACCTCCACAAACAAAAAAGAAGAAGAGGACTTGGCCAAAGGTAAAGAGATAAATGGTCAAACACGAGAGAGAGTCTGCAAATGACTGAGCAGGTCACAGGAGTTATCAGAAATAACTGTAGAAGTGGAGTTAGAATCCTACATTTAGACATTCTACTAATTCTGTTTTAGCTTTTCTTATTTGAACTAGACTAGTGAGTTACAGATGTCCAAAATCATTAAAGACAAACCATAAAATTAGACACGTTTGTCCCTGCTGTATGCAGCAATTGAATTGTCTCTGAAGGAGCAACGTCAGCAACAGCCGACGTCCTCGTCAAGCCTTTACCCGAGCACGTCCAGCCTGCTCCCTACACACAAGTCAGACGGCAGAAAAGTCCGCGCCATCTACGACTTTGAGGCTGCGGAGGACAATGAGCTCACTTTTAAGTCTGGAGAAATCATCACTATTCTTGACGACAGGTGAACGTTTACAGATATCAAAAGGAATTTTTTAATAATTGTAAAAAATTTAAAAAATCAATATATCAGTGTCATTGCTGTTGTAATAACTATTCTGATTCTGTTCCAGTATAATTAAAATTAACCTTCACAAATGTAATAAAGTGCAAAGATGTTGCAAACATTTTTTTTTTGTTTTTAAAACCTACTTATTTAAATGTTTGTGATTAACGCAGTTTACTGTTCTGTTAATATGATGCTGCAGTTCCTGTTTCACTTTTTGCTCTTCTGTGTGTGGTTGTTTGTCTCTTAGTGACCCCAACTGGTGGAAAGGAGAAACATACCAGGGTGTCGGGTTGTTCCCCTCAAACTTTGTCACTGCAGATCTTACAGCAGAGCCTGAGATGAGTGAGTACACACTGAATCCATTTAGACATGAGCGATATGGCCTTGTGGATCATAGAATGGAATAAACTTTAATCAATCCATTTATGAAATTATATATATCTATCGTAACCAATTTTACGTGTATAGCTGATTGCTGGTGTCTTGCTTTGTTTATCTGCTGCCACATCTGCTGTTATTTGGAAATTTGCAGTGAAGACTGAGAAGAAGACTGTACAGTTTAGTGAGGACATCCAGGTGGAAACCATAGAGCCTGAACAGGAACCTGTATATATAGATGAGGTAAATGCTCCTTCTGTAACCAGAACAAAGCTCGTTTATTAATGTAGCTGTCGTACATTTGAAATGATTTCAAGTAGTTTGTTTGCTCACATAATTATTAAAATCAGAAGTATTGACAATCACAATCTATGTTTTGTTGTTTTAGAACAATAATCGGATAAAAAGCTTTTCTTTGGATTATGTCCAATAAACTCATCCCATATACCTGTTTTTACTGACCCCTTTAGGACAAAATGGACCGGTTACTGCAGATGATCCAAAGTGCAGATCCAACAGACAACCAGTCAGACAGTATTGAATTACTGCAGCTGGAAGGTAAACTGAATTCATTATATGAATAAAATGTACAAAAACTAGAAAGTTACAAATATGAACTGTTTTTAAAGAGATGTCAAACAATGATATTGTTGTTCTTCATCAGGTGCCTGTAATCAAATGGGTCCCCTGATTGACCAGAAGTTAGAAGACATAGACAGGTACATTTGTGTTGTAGTGACAGTTTTAGATCAGTGCAAACCGTGAAGTTCTTTAAATTATATACAAATATATAATTACTGGGTGTGTGTTTGGGTCTGGGTTTTTAGGAAGCACTCTGAGCTGTCAGAGCTGAACGTGAAGGTGATGGAGGCTTTGTCTTTGTATGCAAAGTTGATGAATGAAGATCCAGTTTATGCCATGTATGCCAAGCTGCAGAGCCAGCAGTACTACATGCAGCAGCCTGCCAGTGTGGTGCAGCAGGTAAGGTCGATTCACCATAGCTCTGATTTTATTATGTTGTTAGAAATCCTGATACTTGATTTCAAGTATTACATAAATGTGTGTTACATTGATCGGAAAAAGTTGTGGCACTTTAATATACAGTGACCCTGAAGCTCATAAAGTGCCTGTATGTGTGATGTGTGTTTGTTCGTGGCTGCAGGTCTACCCTGGTCAGCCTACATCAGGTTCATATGCCATGAGCAGTACTGGTGTTCAGGGTTATGCTGTCCCTGTGGAGCAGCTTTCTGCCGGAACTCCAATTCCTGCTCACCCAGCTCCCAGGTTAGTTTAACATTCTCAGATTTCTTGGTTTCTCCATCCATCCATCCATCATCTCCCGCTTAATCCGAGTTGGGTCGCGGGGGCAGCAGCTTGAGCAGGGAGGCCCAATCTCTCTTTCCCCAGCCACCTCTTCCAGCTCTTCTGGGAGGATTCCAAGGTGTTTCCAGGCCAGCCGAGAGACATTGTTCCTCCTCAGTCTGAGGTTGGACCATCAATCAGATGGAATCAGATGTCCAGCACCCCTGAATAGACCTTACCGGGGAGGCTAAGGAGAGTGATACCCCGGCCGCCTCTGAACTTTTTACCTACCTCAGTGACGTCAGCTCCAGTTATGGACAGACCAACCCCAAAGTCTCAAGACTCCTTCCTCCATGGAAGACGTTCCAGTGGGATTGAGAAGGTCCGAGAAGTATTCCTTCCTCCTCTCGACGACATCACTGGTCGAGGTCAACAGCACCCCACCTTCACTGAACACAGTGTTAGTAAAGTGCTGCTTCCCACGCCTCAGCTGATTGAGAGTCTTTATGCAGGGCCTCGCCAAATATCTCCCACATCCAAGCTTTTGCCTCAGCAACAGCCAGGGCAGCGGCCCGCTTGGCCTGCAGAATACTCCTCAACTGCCTCCTAGGGTGTCCTGGTGCCATGTGCACTTATGGACATCCTTATGTTTGAACATGGTGTTTGTGATGGACAAACCAGCACAGAAGTCCAACAACAGAACACCGCTCGGGTTCAGATCAGAGAGGCTGTTCCTCTCAGTCACACCCCTCCAAATCAAACTGTCATTACCCACGTGAGCATTGAAGTCCCCCAGCAGAATAAAGGAGTCCCCAGCTGGAGCACCTTCCAGCACCCCCGCTAAAGACTCCAAGAAGGCTGGGTACTCTGAACAGCTGTTTGGCACGTAGGCACAAACAACTGTCAGAGCCCGTCCCCCCACCCTAAGGAGCAGGGAAGTTATCCTCTCATCTACCGGGGAAAACTCCCAACACACAGACACCAAGTCGGGGGGCCAAAAGTAGACCCACGCCAGCTCGGCGCCTCTCATTGGAGCAACTCCAGAAAAGAATAGAGTCCAGCCCCTCTCGAGGAGATCGGTTCCAGAACCCATGCTGTGTGTCGATGTGAGCCCAACTATATCTAGTTGGTACCTCTCAACCTCACACACAAGTTTAGGCTCCTTCCCCACCAGAGAGGTCACGTTCCATGTCCCAAGAGCCAGCTTTGGTAAACCAGGGTCAGAGCTCCAAGGCTGGCGACTTTGGCTACTGTCCTTGGCATCATGCACCCGACTCGTATGGCCCCTCCTGCAGGTGGTGGGTCCACAGGAAGTTCTTGGTTTCTCATTGCACTAAAACATAATACATTTTTTGGACATAAACTTGTCATAACTTTCCCAATTGAATTTGATCTCTTTGGCATTTTCTTAAAAGTAATTGAATTTTGCTCAGTAGTTGTAGTCACGGTTGTGAATAAAAATGTGCTTTATAAGAAAATCTTGAGGTAGTTGAAATGAGACTGAAGTACAGAAACACATCTAAAAAATGCTACAATGAGTTAGTTGGACAAAAGAATGAGACATTTCTGAAAGTGTTATCTCTCTCAAATTGCTTTGAGAGTAACCAACAGAGCTTCATCTGTAGGTCTCAGTGGTTAAAAGGGCACAAAATAAATCAGTAAATCTAACATGTAGTTATAAGTAAGGTCATTTAAAGCCCCAAAAGTGAACAATAAAGTACAGTGATAATGACAGCAACTAAATAACTCCATAACTCAAATTTAGTTCAGTAGCAGTTCCTTTCTTTGGTTTATTTCTTATATGTGGAGTTCTTTCCACTACAGATTGTGTCAGTAAATAAGAACTGAGCTGTCAAAAGTTTATAACTTCCAGCTTTTTCTTTTTTTCCAACTAGTTGCATTGTTTTATGAACTTTATCCATATTCTCCACAGTGACGTCCACATGTACATGGGCCAGCCGCCGGTTTACACTGCAGCTCCTGGCTCCATGGCCCCAGCAGATGTTCAGTCCTACCCGAATCCAGCCAGCGCCACAGGCCCCGCACCATGCACAACACCTGCAGGCATGACGCATACAGCAAACTACAGCAACCCCTCCGCCACAAGCTTAGCACCTCCCTCAGACGCCCCACAAGTCCCCTACTCAGAAAAGGCCTTACTATAGGGCATCCACAATTATCCTACAGTAAAGAAACAACACATGAACCACACTCAGTTTAATACTTCTCATTTTTTTGTTATTATGAGGCAACAAAATATTTAAAATTTGCAAAAAGTAGGTTAACACTGGCATCCGTTGCACTTTGTGTTTTAATTTGGCAGATATACACGTGAAGATACAGTTACTTCTGTCTGAAGGTTAAAATGGTTTATGATGTTTTGACTTGAAGTCTCGAGAAATAGTCTGAGTATATCCGTAATTATGTTTGTTTTTTTCGACCCAGACATCAGGACTCTGCAGTTTTCAGTTGTACTGCACACACACAACCTGGATTTTACATGATTTGTACTAAATAAAAGTTTAATAGTCATGCTTAAGAAACTTAATTTAGATGTTTTTCCTCATATTGAATGATGCTAACTTGTAGACTAAATCAGCACACAATTTTTTTTAAGTGTTTCTGGAGTATTTGGTTGTTAGAATTGATACAAAATTCTTATTAGGTTTTATTTTAGTTAAGCTACGGCGGTCTTGTTTTTGGACAGACTTTATCAGTGAACAAATGTACACGTTAGATCATGTGTCAGTTAAACTGACCTTCCTGCATATTAACTACTGTTAATACACACCCTGAAGCAACACACACACACACACACACACACACTAGACACTACAGATGGACAAATACGGCTGCTTCCCACTAAAATAAATCCACATTGTGCCATGGTCATTTCATGCTCTAAAAGCAATTGCATTGCTAATTATGCCACACAAGAGGTGCAGACGTTTGTTTACTCTTTTACGTTAAATCCAAAACAGGGCAATTTTGAACTTTACTGCTAACTTTTACACATGTCATTAACTTTTAGAAGTACTGAGAACTGAAGCCACTTTGTTTTTTCTGGAGGGAAAAGAAATGAGAGGGACTGAAGCATGAGCACCACTTTTGTAAATAACTGTACTGAAGTAGTAGTGATGCCACATGATGACCTCAGTAGGTGGGCTGTATGTTGGCACAGCTCTGGGTGTCCTGCTGCAACTAGTGCATGCCTCCTGATCAACTAAAAAGGTCATTATCCACAGATAACTTGAAGAAAAAAATTTGTTTAAGAAATGCTGCTTCTTTTTTCATACTGCAGAATTTCAACCTCAGTGTTTTTTCATCCCATTTAAATGCAGGTGCTTCTATCAGCGCTGTGCCAACATTCTGCATGCACCACCCGTTTGGCTCTAAGGGGAGAACTCTGTCCTCCCAGTGTCTTTAAACATCTCTTTTATCATTGTTTCAAAAATTTACTTTTTTCTTTTTTGTGTAATACATTCTAATTTATAATTATTATATTTTAAATGAGTTTTGCAGGTTGTATGTATTCAGAGAAGCGAGAGGGATGTGCGATATTCTGCCTAACTTAGTTGTATATTTAAATTGCCATGTTTATTGTACTGTAGATCTGACTGAATCCTAACATGTTCTTTTGTTCTCAGAGCTGTGATAACACTAGTACAAAACTGAAAATGGCTGCTATGATTATGGTCAGTTAAAGTCAGCATACGTAAAATAACAAAAGACAAAAAAAACCTCCTTACTGAATCTTGTTTCTTTAATCTAAAGGGACATCTGAATCCTTAAAGATCAGGTAGTCTCTTTCATCCTGCATACAATGTTGCACTTAGTGGATTTCAGGTTCCGAATATATTTTATGACTTTAACTTGTAGGGAGTTTTTGGGAAAGAGTTAGAAAAAACTGATAGGATTGCAATAAGTTACTGAAATGAAGAAATAGAACAGGTGTAAATATTACTGAAGGATGCTTCATGAAGGAATTAAAGAAAACATTGGAATCGATTTACAGTTGGGGCAAATTTCAGTGCTCATTTGACAGAATTGTCTTTATTGTTTGTTCTTCAGATATCTTGTTTCAAATGTGTTGCTTCTTGTCATCCCTGTACCGCCTTAAGAATATGACACGCCTCCTAATTTAAGCTTGGTATATGGGCTGTATGTTTATGTTTCTAAAATTTCCTTTAAACTTTAATGTGGTTGAGTCAAAGCTACAGAATTATGATTTTGCTGCCTTCAGTTTAAAGCAAGAACCTAGTAGTATATTCATCCAAAAGGGTCAAAACGTCAAAAAAGCAGCTACTACTGGACAGTCAGACATAGGGGCCATTTTCTAATCACACATGAAACATAACGACCACTGTGTTGGACTGCAGCCCTGATGTAACTTTTTCTTTTCTGTACAAGATTGAGATGCTGCCTGTTTTTAAGTTGTAAACCAACATTATTGTAAAAGTTCTGTCTACAACTTGTACTCTGCTGTTTCTATGTATTCTTTTAACCAAATCTAATAGTTGGTATTCACAATAAAACCAGGCCAAGTGTACAGACTAAATATCATGGCTTTTGTTTTGTATGCTTTCATTATACATAACTTGTATTTGTTAGATTTTCATCAGTTTAAGGCTTCTTCCAGCTGGAAAACAGAGAATAAAAGAGGAAAAATATGTATGTAATTGTTCTGCCTCAGCAACAAATTGAAAATAAACCCTTGTAGAACGATTCAATTAAAAAAAAGGCCTCCCAAAATTTTTATTTCAATTTAAAAGCCATTACTTTACTCTTTACTGTAAGGAAGTGGTCAGCAACATAGATGACTCCCCAACAGACTATAAAAACATTTGGTGCGTTTCTTGAAAACTGATAATAAATGGGGCCTCAAATTTGTCAAACAAAATGAAAACGCTTCTGGCTTTTAAAACTAAACAATAAATAATAGTTTCCTCATATAAATGTCAGAACTGCCTTGTTCTTGTTTAAACAATGTTGAAAATTACATTTTTACTTAAAAATATCTAATTCAAGAATGTTCTTTGTTTTTGCTGAAGTGTTCGTCTATGACCTGTTCTTACTGTTTCCTCTAGATGGAGATTTGTGTTTGTGTGAACACAGCTGCTGCAGGAAGGGCAAAATACTGTGGAGCCACTGAGGTTTCCTTTTAAATTTCTGTTGCAATCCAACAGCCTCCTAAAGTAAAGTAGAATTTTGTAGATGCATTTCTGTGTTTTTTGGTTTATCTGCAAAACATTTGTTAAAACATGGTTGATTTAAGTGAAACTGTCCTATTTTCAGATTATGTGTACTATCCAAGCCTTGAATTATCCTTAAATATATGAGATGGAATTATTCTTCCTTCCTATGACTATAAAAACACGAGCGTGACCACCTCATTAGCTCTGCAATAAAACAATACAGCCCACATTGCAGAGTAAGCAGTGTGCAGAGTCCAACATCCTAACGGGCTCATTTTGAGGGACAGGATTTGTAAAGCTCACAGCAGCCAACAGCGTTCAGGGATCATGCCCTCAGGTAAGGTGGTTAAGTTCATCCTGTATGAGGTGCTGCAGTTCGCAGCTCTCATTGTGCCCATCTTTATGATCATGGAGAAATTTGCCAGCCTCATGAGTGGCATGGAAGGGCAAAATATGACAACATACTGGCTTGTGGTGGCGGTCTCGATTGCCTATGTGACGTCTGTGACCCTGCTGGTGTGGCTTCCTCTCAAATATGTGATCCTGAAGCAGCGGAGGTTCATCACAGAGATCTCTCAGTGGTGAGTTCAAAACATTCAGTCCGATTCAGATATATTTGAGATGATGTAAAATAATTGCAACACAATTATAGACCTGTATGTGTGGAGTACATCCTCGGTACGTATCAGGTATTTACAGGACGTGTACCTGGTACATACTGGATGCATACTGTGTATAAAATCGGGTGTGTTATGTGAGAATCTCTATTAAAAGAAGCAAAGCTGTAGCAATATGTCTCATTGTTGGGATAAAAGCTAAATTAAAATTCTACTATAGAAAAAGGGAAAATAATCTGCTCAGTATTAGTATTAAAAACACTCATGACTGCAAAATGAGCTTGACAGTTATAGTAATTTCTTTTGGTTAAGGATAATTTTCCCAAGTTTATACACAAACAGGTTTTTTCTACATACTCTTTAAACTGCATCTGTTCATTGAGTTTACCAAGGACTGAATGTCAAATCTAGTATGTGCTCCTGCTGTGTAATATAGTACACATCGCTTGATATTGACCCGATAAAAAAAGCAAATTATATCATGTTTGAATGATCGTTACGAGATTTCTTGTGTGTGTATGTGTGCCTTTCAGGAGACCAACAGCGTTGGCCTATCTCATCCTGTGTACACTCCCATGTTTTGTCATTCTAATAGTCAGCTCTAAGGTAAAGCCATCGAGACTGATTGATCTTTTCACACAGGTTCACTGATTGTTGTTCTGTTCTGTACCACTCCAGCTGGATCCCTAAAGAGGCACATATTTTTTCAGCTCACTCTAACAGATTATAACGAAGCATTCTCACCTTGTTTTTTTAACTCGTGTGCTATTGATACTACACTATTTCATATTTTATCAATTTATCTTGTAAAACAAACTGTTTATGGTCAAAATCACAAAAACTAAAACAAAAAATCAAAACTAAATGTCATTGCAGGGTCAAACTGGGATAATTTAAGTAGAAGGGTGTAGTTAGATAAGAAGGCAGTGAAACTGCTGTCACGAGACTTTGCTGCCTGATTTAGACACTCAGTAACTGACAGCGATTAAAACAGGTTGGCCATTAACTCAAACTTTACTCTAACCGTAAATAAAAAAACAAACTTTTACTAACACATTACATCGTGTTATCTGTCATTTTACTCTGAGAGAAACCAAAATAATTTTGATTGCAAGAAATTGCAACAAATTTATACTTCTAATCTTTCTGCACCTCATTTTAGTGATGTCAGCATCACCTAAACATCTAACAAAACACATGCTTTGTTTCTTCAATACAAAGTTAAGAACAACAACTGCTAAACCCCGAACATTAGAGAGGTTACAATAAATTATTTTTATATACCATTCAGCACATTAGGAGTTCTTTCAGGTGCCTTCTTGGTGATATAGGTTAACGTCTGACCTGTCTGTTGTTGAACTGCAGGTCCAGGAGGACAAAGGAATTAAGACCAACAGTTTTCCTGAGCTGCCTGTCTCCTTGGTGCTTTTCTCGCTCATCTGTGTGGATATCATTGAGAGGATACGAGGTCGCAGGCTCATGGGCAAATGTAAGGCTCAGATTTGTCAAGAATATTAATTACTGTGTAAACTTAGCAGAAAAAGTAAAGAAATTTGTGTTTGGTAGATTATTTCTTTGTTGTAACAATGCTTCTTGGCAATAAATCGAATACCAAGCACCTGATTGGTAGCACCTGGGGATGCAAGAAGCTTGCTTGACATTTACTTTTAAACCTAAAACCTTATATTTTAGTACCATTTTTTTATTGGAATGTCACTGCAATATTTTCTGAGCATTAGTTTTTGGCTCAACCCACAGCTCTGCTGCTCAACAGACAAATGGATTTCCCTGACAAATGTGGCACCATATATGCATAAATAACCAGTCTTTCAAACAGTTTAAGATCTGTTGCCAAAAAGCATTGTTACAAAAAAATAATCATCCAAAATGCAAGTGCATCTGGACTTTGGATAACCATATCATTTTTGTGTAGATTTTAGCTTTGTTTTCTGGTCTTTTCATTTGCAGCTGACAACCTGGACTCTGACTATTACATGTCGAGCCCCGTCCTCACCCACCTGCAACAGGTGACCACTGTTTCGAGCCAGCTGCATGCTGAAGAAGGTCAGAACAGTTTGACTCCAGACCAGCCAGAGGCCAAAAATGGCAGCACCTCCAGCAGTTGGCAGGATCTCTCTGTCTCTACCAGTCATTCAACTTTCAGCACTCGGCCACCCGGTGCTGCCTACTTGTACTCACGCCCTTCGACCAACTCGAGTCCCCTTCACTTTCTGTGGAGGAAGGATGGGAGGTCAGAGGTGTTCGTGGAAGGATTCATGTTCTGGTTGGACACCGTAGAGATGGTGCGGGTTGCAGGGAAAGTCTTCTACTCAGCCTGGGTGTTCCCAGTTTACATCTCGGCTTTCCTCTCCTGTCTCCGGATGATCATAACTCCTCACAGCTCCTTGTTGAGTTTAGCTGGTGTTGCTCTGCAGGATTTTCCTTTCTTTGTTATTCGTGTTGGGTTGATTGCTGTGTTTGGGTTTGTAACACCGTTGTTGTATCCACTGAAAAATATCCTGGTGATCCTGACTTATATTTACTTTACATGGTTGACCAAATTGAGGATTTTTCAAAGGGACAGCATGTTCTGAAAGTCCAGGATAGAGGATGTTTGAATGATTTATTATTCTTGTGTGAAAAAGAAACAAAGAAACTGGGAGGAGCATATTCTAAACTTATTGGACTTGTATTGAAAGATTGTTCTTTTTTTCAAATAAGTTTAAAAAGTATTCAGTATATTTATTAATACCTAAGTTTATCTGCTACATTTTGTCTTTTATAATATGTTTGTTAACTTAATTAAGTAAAAAAAGACTGTGGGGAAAATGTCACTTTACCAAATAAAAGTCTTTAATTTTAACAAATGTGCAAATGTTTTCATCTTGTTCTATTTTGCATTTGTATATTCTAACTGAATATAAAAACTATTACAATTTCAAACAGCATCCTACTTGCCAGTGTTGGACATTCATCTATTTCAGGAAGTCAAACTCCTTTTCTCCGAGGGCCACATGAGCATTATGGTGGCCTTCAGGGGGCCATTTGTAATTAGCTTGGATGTTTCATGTTTACCTTCGACCAAACATGAAACTATCATGTTCCTCATCTCATTGCTACAGCTGAGCATCTCTGAGCTCTACGTGGTATTTTGTGCATAGAAACAGTGTTTTAACACCTCATAAACACTGAAAAGTGCTATGTGCACGACTGGCTAAAAATAAATGATTCAGAACCACTAAGTTCACCTTAAATTCTAAACTCCCTCATTTTCCAACTGGGAGTTCCCACTGGAGTTGCATTCTAGTTTAGTTACAATTTGTAAATTCCCACATCCCAGTACAACTGGGCCTCAGCACAAGTAGTTGGCAAAACTGCTGTGAAATTGAGATTTTACACAGCAAATTTTGCTGTCAGTTAAATATCTTTGAACTCCGTGCACCTCCACCTTTCTAGTGGGCGGGACGATGTCATTTTTTGGGTAAAATAATCGACATGAATTGTGGGAGAACTCGTTTATGGTCAATGCAGGCTGTAAATAAACGTGCTTATTTTAAGAAAATACATCTTTGAAGATCTTGCAGGCTACATAAAATGCTGTGGTGGGCCACATTTGGCCTGTGGGCCTTGAATTTGACAAATGCTCTATTTGCTCATTCCCCATTTACTATCTGTCTGAATTTGTATTGGTGCAGAATGCTACTGTGACACCACATGAGAGATGGCGGTAATCTGCCTGCTCCACCACGACAATCTGACAGAATTACATTCATAGA
>JAVKLF010000064.1:5187094-5201637 GCA_034783495.1 Millerichthys robustus | reverse complement strand
GCAATACTGTATAGACCAACTTTACTCATTAAAACCTCAGTATTCAAAGGTTTACCATCTGAAGCTGAACACTGTAATGATTGCAGGATAAGCACTGAAGCCAAAAATGCAAAACACATTGTTGTGTTTTATCAGAACCAGCCAAACCGTCTGAGGAGAATTTCAGCTTTGTGTTCATTTTATAAAGGCAGTCTGATGTCATCACGGTAACCTTTCTAGATTTTTCCTAATGAATCAACGTGACTAAACTCATCATTCATCTTATGTTCCCGTAAACAGGTCTATTTTTAAACTTTGGATGTGCAACTGTTTCCAAAAAAAATAGAATGCAGGAAATAAGCAGAGAATACCAACAGATTGATTTATTTCTGCATTTAAAAAACGTTGGCAGTTCAATTTTTATTTTATTTTTTTTTTGATAATCCTTATGCAGCATTATGTCTTTGTTGTAATTACCTAATTTTCTGAACGGTAAAGTTTCTTGAAGTTTTTAAGAAATGATTATTAAAATGAGGCTCTGGTTAAAATGGTGGCTCTATTCACAAACATGCAACGTTTATCACAGCACTGATTTATTCTACCTGCCCTGACAAAATGGCACTGTCACTGTTCATTTTAATTTGTATTCCACTGTTGGAAATGACCTGAATAAAGAATATTTACATTACAAGCAGCACTAATAGGAAAAATGAGTAAAGTGAAATAATGTTTAATTTCTTTAATTTAAAAACAATAACAGCGTAATTGTGAGAAAATTTTATGTTTATTTAACAGTAACAGACAATAAGTTTTATCAAACTTTTTAAAATTCAAATAGTAAAACTAATAAACAAGCATCCAAGTTGTGAAAACCACATGTATCCATTACATACATTTGAGCATGGGAGACAGAGAAACTACTGATAATTTACTAAATATAAATTGTTTATAGTAAAATAAAAAAGCACAAGGCTGTAATACATCAGTGTTAATGTTGTAAAATTAATCTTTCAGTAGTTTTTGCATTTGTGTAAATCACAGAGTTATAATAGGCTCCATGTTTTCTGCATTCTCTATCAGTTTGTTGGTGTCGATCACATCCGGCTGGGATTTTTCGCTGTTGAAGTAGAGTGGATTTTCAAAGGTGGGGAAGGGCCGGGGGGACCTCTTGTAGAGAAAGAAAGCAACAACCATCAGCGAGGAGATCGCGGCGATGAGCAGCACAACGACCAAACTCGTGTGGACACGACTGTGATGATCATCACCTCCATGGGGCTCTGCACAGGAAGACAGCAATCAGACACCAATCAGTTAAAACATTTTTAACTTTTAGTTCAACAAAATGAATATTTATAAATCTAGAAAATGTTTAAATATTTTAACTGACCAGGTTTTGATTCTGAATCTGTGACAGGAACTGTAAAATAAAAGGAGATTTGGTTAGAAAACAAATATCTTCTTTAATTCTGACTTCACAACAGTAGTGAATACAATTAGCAACATGTGCAAAAGTTTACTTTGCACCAGGGCATTGCAGGGGATCTAGGTTTTTATCAAGGTGCACATTAGTTCAAATAAAGACCATTTTTACATATTTAGACTGAAACGTGTACAACCTTTAAAAATAGGTTATTGTTTGAAAAATGGCCATAAATAGTTTTTGATGTGATTTTAAGAGGTTATAAAGCCATATATTTAAGCAGTTTTTAATTCTACCTTACAGCCAAATAAGCAAACATATAAGAGTTAAATGAAATGAAAATGAATGTAGTGTGAAGCGCTTTTGAGTCTGTAGGGACTTGACAAAGCGCTATAGAAGTACAGGCCATTTACTATTTAAAAGATAACTGCTGTTTCTTTTGTTGTCCTGTAACAGTACGTAGGTTTCCTATATTTTTTAGACTATTATTAAAGAGCAAACTTGTTTCAGTATAAATTTAGATACCAAGAGATTTTTTGGTCTTGAGATTTTGTACACTTAGATGAGAATGACCATGAAATGATAGAGCTTCTTACCTTTGGATGTTTTGCAGATGTATGATCTGTCGTGCCATCTACGACCCGAATTCCAAGTCCCGTCTAATGTTCTGATGGCTCCATAATCAGAATCAGGCTCATCTGGAGCCCAGTTAGTGAAGTCCAGGACTGTTTTATCTAACCACAACCATGTTCCTAATAAAAACATATTACCACGAAAAATATATGCATGTTTTATAAATTTATCTTTAATATCAAGATTGTTGAATTAGTTTTAAAATCTGTCTTTAATAAATGTTTCAAATGTATAAAGATTGTGATCAGACCTTTGTGTGTTTTAAACAGGCCGATCCAGAAAGAGGAGTGGCTATCTTGAAAAACTTCTATGTTGCTTTTGATAAATCTTTGCTCATCAGGATCTTCAATACTTGCAAGGATGCCACCTTCACCACAAAGACAAACAAACAAACAAAAAACCCCAATCTGGTAAAAACAATTCCTAAACATCTTGTGGAAACAGCACTTTTAATCGTATTTCATGACCATTCAGCTAGTCCATCTTGAACTAAAAATGCATCCTACCGTGTCTTACACAGCTGCTAGCTGCATCTGCCCATTCAATTTCATCTGTGACAAACAAATAACAGTAGCCCCTGAAAGGTAGCCAGGTGTAACTGTCCTGGTACTCTACACTGGTATCTTCAGGGCAGCGTCCAGGAAATGAGTAGGAGTCTGTCGGAGGAATCTCTGTGAAACACATAAACAATTCATCATAAAATATAATATAAAAAACATCTTTACTCTGACATACAATTCTGTCGCCGCTAATACGGTATTTAGCAAACAGACAAAGAGTTTAATTGTGCAGTAGGGCTCCTTATTTTAGATGGGAGGGGGGTTCTCATAAATCATGGCCCTGTGTAGCTTTTTCAAATCTGTTGTTGCCAAAAATTCAAATTTGTCCTTTTTTAATGTTATAATTTAACATGTTTGATGTGTCCCATTGTAAATATATTCTCTAATCTTTGCATTTTCATTTTACACTTTGAATGTCACAATTGGGGTTGCAAGAGCAGCAAAGATGAAATGCATTCTGTATTTAAGATCAGTGCTAATTATCTTACCTGTTGACTGCATACAAATGCTTTTCATGGTCTCGTTGCAATAAGCAGTCTTCCATTTTCCGTCTACATCTATATACACGCATGGTTTGTTTCTGCTTGGTTCATTTTCAGCCCAGTTGGCAGAGTTCATGTGCCAGCCATCAACATACCTGAAAAAACCACCAGTCTGAACAGAACAACAGATGTTATTTAGGTAAATAAATAAAACTCGTTTAGCCATTTTTAATTATACTATTAGAATAATTAACTTTAAGGCAACTCATTCATTCTGTTATTATTTATTCATACAATAATCTTAGCATGAGATGATTATAGCACCTTTAACAGCATTTTAAGCTAGTATTTTCTATTCAGTCTGCTGCAGCTCAGTAGTTTTAGCTATGATGCAGGAGTTTCACTTGGCTGACGTTCTTCACCTTATTTTTGTTCAGTCCGATCCACAGAGGAGCTTTGACAGTGGAAGCCAGGAGCTCGACATATGCACTGGTCCACTCATTTCGCACGCTGGCAAGGTTGGCTTTTTCAGCTTCACATTGTGTCCTGGCTTCGTCCCAGGACAGCTTCTTGGTCAAAGCCTTGATGCTGTTATTTCCCACAGTTTGATAGATGTCGCTTTGTATTGGACCTGGTTGAGCCTGGTAAGCTGAATCTGTTGAGGCCAAGACAAACGTCAAATAATTTGTTTGTGGCTCTTCAAATTGAAGGCTAGCTTTGTAGTTTTGGGTTGTTTTTTTGCTAATCATTTTTTATAGACCAAAAATCTAAGCTGCAAGTGGAATTTCTAGCAGAGCAATGCAGTAAAATGTTTGTTCTATAACACTGAACTTTAAGTTCATTTTATATTAAAGCTCAAGCAGTTAAAAGAATAGTAAAGGAAGGAACTTACTGATGTTTTTGTGACAGATATATCCATTGGTATCATTGCAGGACCTAATCAACCATTTACCAATCCCAAAAGAAGGCTTACTGGTCATCACCACACAGTCTTCCTAGTTATGAGCCATAAAGGTTTCAGTATTACTTTCAAATTGACTGTTTAAACAATTTTATCTGATCATAACTACAAAAGCCGTCTATGCAAGTTCAACTTAATTTTCTTCTCTTTTACCTCATTCCATCTTTGATAAAATGATCCAAGACGACGTTGATTTTTCTAAAAGACAAAAATCCATCAAAACATTTTAATTTATCAGCTGTTCATTTCTGCAGGGGCACCAAAGGGAGCAAACTCACACTAAAAATTTGGCATGTGGTGAACGCCGAGTGCCCTAACCAGCACAACCTGGGCTCAAACCTGCATCCTCAGGATTGTGAATGTCAAATGAAGCTTGAAAGTAAGAGGGTAGGAACCATTCTACAATAACTTGATGACACAGGGACTAAAAAGTGGATGCACAACACTTCAGTTTGAAGGTGGCTTAAACAAACATGGGAGAATCTGTGAATTACAAACACCAGAGAGGCAGCTGGTAAGGAGGCAAGCTTTTGAAACAATACTTTTCTGGACATTGTCACTTCTGAGATGGTGCTGCAGTTGTCCCAGAGCTAATTATTCAGAAGGATGTGGCCCAACCATTTCTGATCAGTAACACTTGTCATGCATTGCTTGATTTAGAACAGTTGTTAAGACAATTTGTTTGCTAAACGTTCAATGTAATTGAAAATAGGAAGTGTTTCTGTTTGTTTAGTGTGTGTTTATGGCATCATGAAAGAATTAAAGTATTTCCTTGGTATCAAATTTTAGAAATTTCCAATTTTAAAGTTCTGTGGATACAAAAGCTTTCAGGAAGTATTTGACCATAAGCTCTTCTTCTGAGGTTTAAGACTGTTGATGAAAATCCCTTTATTCAAGCTAATGGCCTTCTATAGTCATCAAAAAGTGAACTTATGGCAATAAGTCAACAAATATGTTTTCTTTACACTATTACAGATCTGATTCTGTGTTTTGTATCATCTGTTAAAGGTATTTTGCCTGAAAAATTACTGAACAAAAGACTGAAAAAGGACTGGATGTCTGTCAATTCCTGCCTGAAAACAAATGAAGATTTTAGGAAAAGAGAATTGTTTGGTCATTGAGAGTAATCCAGTTGTGGATGTTTATCCCTTTCAAGGAAGCACAGTAAATAACGTGACAATGAGACCGCAGCACTCACCACTGAGCTACCACATCCCACATTCAACCATTAAACATTTTCTTATGTTCGATTTGAGCTACTGATAACAATATCTCTGTGTTAACCGATGTGATTTAGTGTATACTTACAGAATAACCCCAGTTAGTGTATTGTCGTGTTTTTCCATCAGTCCAGAAAAATCCTTCTTGTTTTAGACTGTTTAAGCCAATCCACAAATCAGTGTTTGGTATATCAAGCATTTTCAAGGTCAAAAGTGCTGCAAAGGTTTAGACAGAAACAGAAAAAAGGGTTACAACTTTTTTTAAACTTTATTTTACAACTTTATGAACAAATTTTGTCCAAACTTCCAAGATGATTCATTATTCTTATGTATTTTATTTATGAATATTATTAACACAATAAAACATCAAATTAAGAAACATAATCTCAAGATCTAAATTTTAATTTTAATACTCGTGCTTTTTCTAAATGAAGAAATTCTCAATAACTACAAAAAGTGCATTCAAATTAAAAATAAAGTTTATATTTTAATAAATTATAGTTTTTCTGTATAAGTACATGTGTACTTAAAAAAACATGAGTGGAGAGACTGTGTCAACCTTGCACTTGTCTTGTGGGAATGGAGACTAAGTTAGCTTGCAAACTGATACACTGTTGTCGTGCTTCTTCCCAAGTGTTTTTGCGATCACTTATCAGCTTGTAACACTGCAAAAAATATGTAAAATAAAGTGCCAACATGAGTTCAAATCAAGCATGGCATTTTTTAAAAGAACATTTTCTGACACAAACTGTACTCATAAACGTTCTAAAAACTTTGGAAATTTGTATAAATCCATTAAATAGTTGAGTTTTCCTTTCATGATTCGCTTTACTTTTGCGGTTTCATAAAACGTAATGCATGAGGTATTGAATTATTGGGTTCAACTATTATTTTTGCAAGTAAACATAAAAATTTACAAACTGACAGTGACTTTTTTTTACCTTTGAGCCAAACTTTGTCCACAAGGGTGGGCAGCCTCCTTTAGGAGGATCTGTTGGGGCAGCAGTGGTGTTCACAGCTGGCAAGTTTGTTCGTTTACAGATGGACTGAAACTCTCTTCCACAATTAGAGGTGCGCCAGTAACCTGTAGGACCAGCAAAGATTCAGAGGTTGGTATAATTAGCTTCGTACTCTTCGCTCTCAGATATCTTCATCAGGTTTTAATCCTGCTTTAATCTGAGACCTTGTTTAACTCACCCATGTGATAACCCATTGCAACACAGTTCTCATCAAATGCCTCGGTGTTCGGCTGATTCTCATCCCATCTTTTATATGTCACTGAAGTACCGTCCATCCACCTTAAATGATGGACATGTTGATTTAAAATAAAAGTTTAAAGTTGTAAACAATTCTTAAATTGTCTGTCCTTCATTTTAAAACTGAGGCTTTGTGAGTCGTTTCAAGTGTTTCTCAAGGGTTAAATCTCCTTCTTAGAACCAACAAGTAGTTGTTTAACGTTGTGGATTTTGATTTTACTCACCAATATGACCCATCAAGATCCACGGACAAACCTATGTAAAATGATCCATAGCTTCTGGATATCTATAAAAGAAAGGGAAGAAAAGTCACTTGTCCTGTTATTAAACTTGGTGTGTGTGCATGTGCATAATGTTATGCCACAGCAACAATACCCACCTGTTTCCACAAGAAAATGTTTTCTTCTTTACTGTTGATCACTGCCAGGTCACCGTGTCTCTGCTGGCAGAAGTGACGAGCGTCTTCCATCGACTTTGACATTCTGTTAAGAAAATACTGACTTCCCCTCCACATAATCCAACCATCCGCAGTCGTGTTAAAGTCTGCAAAAGTGTGAAGACAAGGCAAAATGACTTTGGATTATCTTCACAAACTGCACAATCGACAGAATAATATAGATTAAAAACTTGGGTCTGATCAACCAATCTATAGTTGAAGCTATGAATATGATAAGAATTAATTATTTAATCTCAAAAGTATAATACTACAGCATTAAAATATATGTTTTTATCAGTTTGTAAAATGGGGCATTTATAAGATGTAAGTATAAGATGTAATAGTTTAAACTCTGCATAATGTTGCTAATGGGATAAACCTTTTTTTAAAGCTTGTTTTATTTTGAATATTCAACATTTTAAATGTGCAATGATTTGTCAACGTAGGTTTACCAGTAGATGTATCATTAGGAGGTGGTTTTGGAGTTACTCCTGTAAATGCACAAACAAGTTATTAGTTTAACAAAATAACAATAAGGTAACACAAAAAGAAGTACCATTTTGACAACTGAACATTTGACTCTGAGTATAAATTCATACTGTGCTATAGTCAAGTCCAAAACAAAACAGCACCTTTAAATGTAAAAGTGAAGTGAGGCAGAGGTTGATGGACTGAACTGAAGGTGTGAACATCAAATCAATCTTTTCATAGGAGCCATAAAAGTCTTTTGTTCACTTTTTGAACATTTTATCAAAACTGAATCTTAGGAACTTGACAGGACTATATCATTTTGATTTTAGGAGTCTTTAACACTTTTATTTTGAATTATTTTGTCACACAGCATGCAGCCATGTGAGTATAAAAGCCTTTCATTGTGCAAAGAGATAGCCTGAATGTTTTCCCATCCGTACCTGCACGAATCTGACAGAACCAGTCATTGTAACTCTCACAGTTCAGGTCGTTCCACAAACCGATATCATCCCAGCTGTGCATTGTGAATTCACCACAATATTCGTCGTTGTTAAAATTGTTTGGCTCTCCATCCTGCCAGTGCTGAAAGTTAAGCTGGAAATCAAACAAAATAAGATACCTCCTTTTTAAATTTTATACTTGTGAACTAAAACAAGAATGGATTATATGTAGGTTCAGAATTAGATAACTGACCGGGCTTCCATCACTCCACACAAATCCAGTGTTTGGATCTGCAATATGAAGTCCAATCCAACCCCTTCCACTTCGACTATTTGGAATAAAATCAAACAAAATGTTGATCTTTTGCTTTTGTTTAAGATGTGCAGGATTTAGAGACACGTGGAGCTGAAGTTTGATGGCAACAAAGTGAAAAATGTTCATTTTGTTCTCCTTTTCATGCAACGTGAAAAGATTGATCCCCAGTGTTTGGTTTATCCTTCCTGAGCTCATTACAGAACAAATCATTTAAAATCTGTTTCTAAGTCAGTTATGCAATTTATATTTTCTCATAATTCTTAACAATTAAGATAAAAATCTAAATAATGGCACACGTTTCTACCAGACTTTCAGGTTTTATACTCTAGAACTTTGAACAACTTTAACAACTTGCTTTAATATATGCTTCTATGTACATTTTTAAGCAGCACAGAACTCACTTACTGATTCACCATTAGGTCGGCTGTGCTGTGGATGCTCAGCAGATCTCCTCCTATGGCTTTGCAGTAATCTCTGGCTTCAAACCAGGTCTTCTCATGTGAGCGAGGACCTGTGAAAAACTTCAGACAAGACCAGATGAATCTCAGTTGAAATATTAAAGACAAATGATAGAAATGTCACAAAGTATATAGAAACATGGGGATACTAGCATTAAGCTTGTGGATATACACAATAGAGTGTGTTTTGGGTTTGCGTTATTCAAAATACACTAATGAACCTTATTGATCAGGCCAGGACACCGGCACAACTTGATGGTGTCTTGTCATGTCAATAGGTAAAAAAACAAGTTGCTGTGATTTGTTTTCACCTTCGAGCAGACATTTCTTGTTCCCACTCGATTCCAACCTTCCGCACACTGGGGAGGAGTCTGAGTCGGTGGTGGCACTGTTGCAACGGCCCCCTCGGCCATGTGTTTGCAGATGTATTTCTCCAGATTGGTGCAGGGCAGGAGATCCCAGAGTCCAGCTGAAATCCCAGTTGCTATAGCAACACAGCCTTGCTGGTAACCTTTAATGTTAAGGGGAGACAACAGTCAAATAGAATGTCTTGTGATTGCTTTTAGTTGTGCGTTAAATAGAAGATTGGGGTTTTTGTACCGGGCATCCCAGCGTTCCAGTGAGTAAATCTGACAGACTCTGAGTTGGTCCACGTAAAAACATCAATGTTGTTCTGATTTGAGAGTCCAAGCCAGAAATGTTTCTCTGGTCTCAATCCCACCAGGCTCACAAGGAAAGCATTATCCACCCTGTTGATATAGTTAGAAAAGTTTAGAATTGTCTTGTTTCTTGAATAGGAAGGTTCAGCTGGTTTGAAGACTGTTGTTGAGGTGCACCTTGGGAGTGATGGACGAACTGATAAATTCACCCTTGGATATTGTGTGATTTAATACTCACAATTTCATGTAAATCTATTAAAGCACAAAACGTTCGTACCCATTTGACACATCAGCTAAATAGGAGTCCGACCTCTTGCAGTCTTCTTTAGCTTCATCAAAAGTTTTTGTCTCAGTTCCTATAAAGTAGCAGTAGGAGCCATGTTTTCTCCAACCCTGCATACAAATACGACACTGATTAGACGGTTGTCTTTAAAAGTTTACATCAGTTTTTTTAAACAGCCTGTTAAAGCATTTTTGTTTATGAGTGCAAATATTTATCAAACACATCCATGATAATTTACTCACAGCTTTGCAGCCTATGTCTACCTCCACTTCATCTCCGGTTCTTTCAGTAGAACTTTGCTTCATACAAATAAATCCATGCTTTTCATCACATGAGCGATCTGCCCAGTTGCCATTCTGCAAGAAAAAGAAAATACATCTGTGGACTGACTTTTTTCTTAAGTTTATTTAATTTCAGAAATCGTTCAATAATAACTGGACAAATTGCTTCAAATAGACACGAAATAGTTTGTAGCTAAAATAGAAACATCAACATGAATACGATTGTTCTACATTCTAAATAACATTTATTATGTTAAAATAATTCTATACACTGTCTGATGCCCCTTACCTCCCCTCTGATGAGAACACAGTCTTCATCGTCAGGGGAGACAGTTGGCTCTCCAAACTCCCAGCTGGTGAAGGTGACAGTGGAGTGGTCACTCCAGTCAAACAGGCCTTCTGTAGTCCTGTCATTCAATCCAATCCAAAGCTCATCGTTGGATGCTGTAGAAAAATGTTGATTAAAGAAATGCTCTCTTTTTTTAAGAAGTTGTCTATTTACATTCTGCACTTTATCTTTTTTGTCTTTTCACAACTTGCAATCATGCAAGAATCAGTGTTTCAACCAGGCATCTCTACATTTTTCCTATAGTATAACTAGTATCTATTGACATGGATGTTAAAAGCAATCTGATTGGCTGATGATCAGGAAAGGATTTTTGTTTCAATAGAAGTTCTTGAATCTTAAATTTAAATGTTAAATATTACTAACAAGCAGCAGATGATACATTGAAGACCTATTTGTCAGGGAACATCTAATTGCAAAAATGAGCAAAAGGTCAATAAACAAGTAATTTCCCATTTGCATTTGCTGTGTTGTCTCATGATGAGTTTTGTAATGCAGCTGAAATTCCACATATTTGCCCTGACGTTTCAAATGACCAGGATTGTCACGTACCATATCCAAGCTGAGAAATGACAAAGCTTTGATCCTCTATATTGCGGATGCTCACGAGATCGCCTCCCTCCTTGCGGCACTCTCTCTTAGCATCAGACCATGTCTGGACAGCACGCTGAAGGTGGAAACAGTGACCATTGTATGGGATCCAAGGGTTAGCGCAAAACCCTTGTTCAACTAATTAAAAAACAAACAAATACTGAGATCACACACTGACTGTGTCACATTTAAATAAGGATTACAGCAGCTGGACAAAAGCAAAAACAAGTAAAGTAGAAAGGTGTTCTGTACTTTGCTGAGGAGCTGGCAGGGATCCCCCTTTGTAACAAATGTAGCCCATTTTCTTGGAGCAGGATGAACTCTTCCAGTTGTACTGGCCAGCAATGTCGAGAAGGGCACAGCTGTGACCCGGGTTGGGAAGTGGATTTCCTAAAACAATACAATGATCTACTCAAAATTCACACTTTTCAGGATTAGAGTTCCCTTTTAAAGACATTCACGTCAAAACTTTAATGATTACAAGTTGCAATTCCACAAATTCAGTTTTAGAACTAAATTATAAAATCCTGAACTGTTGTTTTTTTTCAAGTTTGGGGACAACAGGGTATTTCTAGTTCCATTTTTAGTCACAAAAGGATTTTCACTGTATTGCATGCTAATTACTAATTGTACAGTCAAAGTCGTGGGAAGTAGAAGTTTGGAGGGAGGCACCCTCACAACTCATTTGCTCAGAATAAAAACTCACCACTATCCCATCTCAGATAGCGGACAGGCTTCCCATCAGTCCAGTGCCAGCCATGTTCTGGGTCCAACACTAACCCAATCCAGAGTTTGTTTCTCCCTGAATCCAGTAGTGCTGAGTTTTTGTTGCATAGAGAGAAGGGAGAAAAAAATAAGGAAAACCAGAATAAATATGTTGTTTCTCTTTGTAATTTCTGCACTCAAGCCCTGCAACATAACCAAGATCTGTAAAGATTATCAGGCTTCAGAACATTTTAAGAAAAAAGCTTATTCCAAACATCCTTTCACAAAATTGTTACTGTTTTAATGCTGCATAATAAGGTGACTGATCTGAGATGTTTGATAAGCATTTAAAGTTTGAGCTGTTTGTTTTAACGCACTTTTGTCCCTGTGCTGTGAGTCAGGCTGTTTCATGTACAAAAACTGGAAATGGATGTATTTCAAAGCAACTGAAAAAGGTCATCTTAAATGTTTATTTCAAATCATTCTGATGCATTTTAATGTTTATGTCAGCATGGACATATAGTAAAATTTTGATTAGTGTGTGAGTTGAACTGATAAGCTTCTCATCATTAATCTCCAATTATACTCTTTTCAGATGAAAGTTGACCAATATTCTGAGCAATCGGTACAAAAAATTAGAACAAGTACAAATGACTCTATTTTATTACAATGCAACAATTGTTTGTCGAGTTTTGAGATATTTACAAAACAAATAAGTTGTCTTATGGCACAATATTTGAATTAAAGTGCCATCTGCTGGATGTTTAAGGGGCAGTTTACCTGTGATAACGGCCTTCTCAGTGGGATCCACAATGCTGACCAGAGAAGCAGCCTGCTGTTTGCAGCTGGTGTCAGCCTGAGCCCAGGTCAGTACTGACTGCACATTCATCTGATAATATGTTCCAGTAACACTGTTTTTGCTCCAGTGTTCAGTGGCTGTGTAGTCACAGGGGGAAAAAAATTAATTAACTTGTCCAAACAGTTTAATAATAAAAACTAACTTCCTGTTTTCTTTGCGTTACTTGTGTGCAAATTTGACATGTATTAGGGTTATAATATGTTATTTATTAGTTTATTGTGTTCCAAAGGACGAAGGTGCATGTTGTGTGTTATGATCAGAATGTTGTTCTTCGTCTATACCTAATAAGGTTTAAAGCTGACAAACTTACAAGAAGTTGGGCAGTATCCCCATTGTTCGTGTTCATATTTCGTCTCAGTTGCACACCAGTTGCGCCTCGCTTTGGAGTCGAACGTAGTGCAGTCCGGATACCAGTGGTCTTTGTACAAGAAGGGAAACATGCAGATCCTACCAAAGGAATTCCCGCTTATGGTATAATATTCTGCAGAGGAAACAAATAATTTATCAAGTTAATTTGGACATGCAATCAAAATTATAATCAGGATAAAACTGGATTTCTATATTTTTACTTAAGCACATAACTTTAGAGATGTGTAGACAAATGAAATGGGGAAAAATAAGTGAATGTGTTTCACAGCAGCCTACTAAAAACAGGAACTGAACTGTTTCCATCCTTGTCCTGTTTTGTTTACAGCTTTAAAGTGGCTGCACACACTTCTACTCACAAAGCAAATGTATGTACCTCTGTATGTTCTCGTGCAGGCGCCACTAGCTGTCCCTGAAATCGTAAGGTAGTTATTTGGCCCAATAGTTCTGGAGAGCATGACTGACTCATCGGCTCTGACTTCAATGTACAACAGCTGGCCTTTGAGAGCAAGCACCGTTCCATTCCTGCATTCCCACTTCTGGAGGGAGCTTTTCTCGTCGCAGTCGTATTGGCTCACTTCACTCCCCACACTTTTGCCCTGCGCTCCAATGCACTTTTTGGTCGAAGACACTAAAAGACGGTCGCCTGTTGTCCAACGAACGTCTTGGCAACGGTTGGATTTCTTCACCAAGCAAAACCCAGTAGCCTTGTTCACGAGTGTAAACGGAGAATCTGTAAAGCAAAATGCAAAGTAAGACTTCTGTTAAGCCTTCAAATCAGAAAATTTATAGATTTTGAAACACCTGTCTGTGCACAAGATCTGATATTCCAAATGTTCTTGCATCTTTCTCAAATGCATGGTTTTCTTTTTTTTAAGACATCAACCACTAATCTTTTTTCTTCTATAGAGAGTCTTTGTTCAAAGTATTGCTATAATTCAAAGTAACTAGAATGCTATGATCATTTTAAAGTCAGAATATCATTTAAATTCAATTTTTAAAAGTTGTTTCATTTGCACAGAATTAATGCTACAACTGTCTCTCTAATAAACACCCAACAATACTAAGAAGATAGGAACTATAATCACTTTCTGTACAAAGGTTGCACCAGTGCTTTGGTACAAAATAAGATGACTGACAAAATTTTGCAAGACAAGACCACCAGAGGCAATGAAAACAAAAATACTCACTGTCTGCATTAGTTGTTGCAGTTGAATAATGAGGGGTTTGAATGAGGAATACAAAGGCTACAAGAGTTATCTTTGGAGTCAACATCCTAAGTCTCAAAGCAGCAGACATCATCCACACTTCACAAGCAAAGGATGTATGAGTGTGAACATGACAAGGAGGCAGTCTTATGAGCACACTGACATGCTCTCTTTTTCCCCTTTTCATTGAGAAACCCATGTTTCAGAATGGAACATTTCAGCATTTTGCTACTGGTAGAAAAAAGTAAGCAAGGCGGCGGGGCGGGGGGGTTAGGAAGGAAGCAGGGACAGCATGCACACAAACACAAACATGCTTTTTGCACGCACATATGCCACACTCCAGAAAGAGGAAAAAAAAAAGACATTTCAGTTACTTTCCATTCATTGACAAAACAAAGTCTAAAAGGTTTAGGGCAAGCTAAATCCATACCTTCAATGCAAAATATAGATAATCACGAAATTCAAGATAAGTTTAGATTTTAAATTTGGAGGGGTTTTTTTATTCAACAATATTGATATTGATTCTTAGCACAGGAACAATTCCACCACAGAATGTCTGCAAAACACTTATTGTTTTGCAATAACTCATTGTCTGGAAATATTGTGAAACACT
>JAVKLF010000064.1:5154821-5166489 GCA_034783495.1 Millerichthys robustus | reverse complement strand
CAAAATGCTCATTTCAAAGGTAATGGAAGCAATTAGATTGTAAGAAACATATGAAAAAAGAAAACAGGAAAGCATTCACACACTTACTCGTCAGCAATCAAGGCAGCACAATCAAATGTATTGTGGATCTCCCCTGGAATAAATAACCTGTGATGCTCACCTCTACAGGTAAAGGGTCTTGCATGCAGCTGTGGTACTACATGTACGGAAAAGGAATGGGCACGCTGAACGTTTACCAGCAGAGTGAAGATGGGAAGAAAGTCCTGATTTTCTCCCAGATGGGAGACCAGGGCCGGCTGTGGAGGTTCGCTCAGGCTTCGCTCGTGCCTCGGATTCAGCCGTACAGAGTGAGACATTCATTTTCACACAAAAAAAAACACAATTGTGGCACCAAAAATATAAAATTACACAACAAGTCTCCTATTTTGTGTTCCTTGTTGAGGACCATGTGCCGTTGGTACAAAACCTTTGCTCTGACGCGTTGTGTGTTTCAGATCGTGGTGGAAGCTGTGACGGCTGGCCCCACGCTGGAGGGAGACATGGCTTTTGATGATGTGCAGCTCACAGACGCTCACTGTCCTCTTCTGGGTTTCTGTGACTTTGAGAGCTCTCTCTGCAACTGGAGCAACCTGGGTGGTGGGGTTGATCAGGGAGACTGGCTCCGTGGGGCAGGAGCCTCCCTGAACCCCAACACTGGACCGACTGTCGACCACACCACCAATTCTACGCACGGTAATATTCCACTAAATAACTGACTGTATGAAAATACCACTTGAAGACCTGATCTACGTACGAAAAACAACAATCAGGTCTAAAATATACAAGACTTTGGTTTTAAAGTAGGACACCCCAAATATACTTTTAACAATATGTAACATGCATGTGTTAAAAGTAACTCTCAGCTACTACCACTCCAAATTATAGCTCAACATCAGACATGTTGACTGTTTATGCTGTTTACCCCAGGTCACTACATTTATGTGGACAGCTCAGTGGGTGATTGGGGAGACACGTCCTTCCTGATCAGTGACGTGTTCCAGCCGTCCTCCAGAGGACACTGTCTCACATTCTGGTACCACATGTATGGTAGCCACGTCGGGACCCTCAGAGTCTACATAAACAACAGGTTTGAGAGACCACCTTAAACATCATCTTGACATTGATCAAACTTGTAAATTTATTGATGTGGACTGGTTCTGTCTTAGAAAACTGCACGACGGGGGTAACGAGGAAGGACTTCTGCAGTGGATTGAAGCTGGAAACAAAGGAGACCAGTGGCTGCAGGCCACTTTGTCCATTAAACACAAGGAGGCATTCTGGGTAATCATAAGATTATGATACATTTGATCATGACAAAGTACAAAGTGATGTAGTCATTATTAACCAGCTGCTTTTAGAGTAAGTCTTGGTCAAGCAGGAAGCAACATATTTACACAGGGTTAAGAAACCCTTACTATTAGCAGAACTGAGTGGTTTTGACCATGTGTCTTCTCCGCAGTTTGTGTTTGCGTATCAGAGGGGGATGAATACAGGCGGAGACGTCGCTCTGGATGACATCATCGTCACCCCCAGGAGCTGCTTCACAGAGCTGCCCGTCCGTCCCTCCGATAACAGTAATGTTCCTTCTGTAGCACTTTATCAGAAATATGAGCAACAAGCAAATGATTGTGATGCTTTCAAAAAATGTTTATTACCAACTGATGTTAAAACATATGCTACTTTTATTTCACTTTTATTTTAATTTTTCCTCTTTATATTTGTTAGCTAGTGTTCTGCTTCTTTTAGCTCAAATCAGTTTCAGCTTCTTTGATATATTTTAGTGATGTCATTCATTCAACGTCAACTTATTTTACCTGTTTCTGCAGGAGCCCTGTCGGTCGGTCTTGCAATAAGTCTGACTCTGCTGGTTGGAGTCATTCTCTCCATCTTGCTCTATATGCTGAACCGAAGGTGTTATTCAATGTATGAAAGAACTATTTAAAAAAACAAACAAACATAGCAGTAAGGGTGCAGTTACATCAGCCATTTAAGTTGTTCTTTTTTTGTTTTGTTTTAGAAACCAGCCAATAGTTATGGATGAGGAGGTGACTGAGCAGAACTTTGAGTTTGACATGGTAAGAATGTGGTGATAGTACCGGAACACAGCGTTGCAAATGCTGCATTTTTTAAATAATGTTTTGTTGTTGTTGTTGTTGTTGTTTTTCTTTGTTTTTTAGGGCACGCAACGTGAATCTGACTTCTCATTTTTCAACAAACTTTACGATCCATCATCACATGGAAACACCACTGTGGAAACGTTCGATGCTTAGACTTGTTCTTACTTTAGGATATTGTAATTTTATTGAAAGTGGAAGAATATTGTATTTATATTTTTCTCAAAGATGAGTGTATTAATAAAAGGTAAATAAGAGATTTTAAAATTGTTTTGTTGACGTTTGATCAGTTTGACTAATTATCTGCAAAATGTTTTAGTGCTGAAAACCCTTTACTGACTGAACAAACTTTTAGAAGAATTAGTGTTTTTAATGTTAGATTTTTGTGGGTTTGCTTTGTGGCTCCAGCAGAAACCAGTCTCTCATTACGATATATTCAAGTGGATTAAACCCATTCCAACTACTCCTGCGCCAACAGCGCCCCCCGCTGGACATATGTTTGTTATCCAGCTCACATTTTTCCAAGTAATTTTGGTCCTAACATTTTAAATACAAATGTGCAATATGTGTAAAAAAAAAAATAAAATAAAATAAACGGAATTGTGTTTAACGTTGCACAGTTAATGCTGAAAATTTGCTTAAAACAGATATATTAATGCTAGAAGTTTCACAACAAAAATGTAATTGCTTTAAGTCAAATATTACATTCCTTCATTCTAGTATCAAAATATTCTGTGTTTCTTTATTCTCGTTTTGCATGCCCTTTTATAGCTTTTTTGTGTTGCATAATTCTCATGCAGCTCGGTGTGGTTCTTTTGGGTTTAAGAAGAAACACGATAATTCAGGGGGTAACACTGAGCTTGTTGTGGTCCACGGACTCAGAGCTCCCCGTTGCTGCCACTACAAACGATGCGTTTCATTCATACTCAAAAATCGGAATTTCCGTCTTTCTATACTTTTAAACAGCAAAAATTCAACTTGTAACGTCGCCCAAATTCGGAAAGTATGGGATTCTTGACAAGTTCCGCGCGTTAAAACACGAGAACACTCGCATCGAATGTGGAATAAGCCCGCACAGCAAATAATAAAACCTAAGTCGGGTAGTTCTCAAACGTGAGTACGGACTCTCGAGGTCAGTTGAACGCAACCCTTCAAACCACGTGATCCAACGTTAAACTGTGTTGCCAGGTACACAATAATTATTGTACTTAAAGGCCTATGCGACATGTGATTGTTTTTGTTCTTTTTACAACCAATAGTTTTGAAAAAGCCTAATTATACGGTAGTTTTGGCATTTCCGTACTCCGAGACTAAACAAATTTTTATTTACGTGAACACTCGCCCCCGTGACCCTGAACAGGAAGAAGCGGGTAATAGATAATGGATGGATGATGAACACTCGCAGATCATCAGCGCCCCCTCCTCCCTCCTCTGCCCATTTTTCAGCACATACCCCACTCATCCTCCTTTCGCCTAGCGGAACGGAGACTGCGCCACCGTTTGAGACCTACTGCGTCTAGTAGTGCGTCGTAGTTTGATAGTTTCAAACAGGCAGTACGACATTACGTCCACTCCTATCTGGCAACCCTGGCGCTTCATTGAACGCAGCGGAGGAGCTGCAGGAAGAGTGAAGACTGCACGGAGAGAACAATGGGCGTTCATGTCGAGACTATCAGGCCTGGAGACGGTGAAGGCTTTCATTCTAACTTCTGTTTGATTGCAGTTATTGTTTGGTATTTTGGTAGTATTTATATGTTAATCTTGTGTTTTGCTTTTCAGGAAGGACTTTTCCGAAGAGTGGAACGACTGTCGCCGTGCACTATGTTGGTAAGACGACTCCGTTAAGTCCTAACTCTTTATTATTTGCCTTCATTAAATTTAAAAAAAGATTTATTAGCCGCTTAAGTTAAATGGGAGGTGTGAAATGCGTAATTTAGAATACTGGACGGGTAAATGCTGGCCGTGGGCGCGTCGAAAGTGACGCTAATGCTAACATAGCTTAGCGTGTAGCCTGGAAAGTCGGGGGCGGATAGCAGCTTGACTCTGCCAAAACACAAAATGGGTGAAAGAATTTGGCTCGCCCACACGCCTCTGATATTAACAACTTGTCAGGTACAAAATATGAATACTAAGTGCAAGCGTTTACAGTTTTTTTTATCCGAATTCCAACACCAAGCTAAACCACGCCGGACGTTTTTCTGGCAGCAGCTTTAATGCTAACTGTGCGTCAAAATGTCGAGCTGATTCCGCAGCTACAGGTCTCAATGACATCTGTCTTTGAACAGGAACGCTGACGAACGGGCAAAAGTTTGACTCCTCCAGAGACCGGGGGAAGCCTTTCACGTTCACACTAGGAGAAGGTGAAGTCATCCGTGCCTGGGATGAAGGTGTAGCCCAGGTAAGGAGGGGCACAGCAATACCAGTGAACAGTTTTATGCAGTGGGTGTTCTAATTTGTCGTGACGCTGAACATCTATCACAAATACGATTGCCAGCTGCCAAAATACTAACCCTAAAAGCAAAAATGGCAACAAAACAATTTTACAGATATTGAGCTTAAACTTAATGTATCAGAAGCTTATCCTGCTTTGTAAGCATGTATTTATTTGTTTACTTGCTGTGTGAAACTGTACAATACAGAACTCTAAATCGCTCTTAGATCACAAATTGACAAGTAGAGCTAAACAGCAAAGATCCTGTTACACATATTGAGATCGCTGATCTTTTTTTATTTTTTTGTACTCCCTTGGTGCTTGTACAAGGACATATCCAAATTTGGAAAATCTGCCATTTAAATAAGCCATTACAGTCTCTTCAGTTGGTGCCAAGTGTTTGGTCTGTTGCTGATAAATCTTGACTTACAGATTACAATCTGTGATTGATGTTGGTCGGAAAGTGACACGCCTCTTAGCTGCTTAGACTGACCACAACTTTCCTCTGCCAAATTTAAGATTTCCTTATCGGCGCTAGTTGCTTAAAGTCTCAGTTGAAGTACATTAATCAATTCAAAGTGAATCTATTGGCAGGTGTATAAATAATGGACAAATTATACAGAATACTGTACACAATGCAAAGTCGCCATCGATGCATGGCTAACCTTTTCTGAATAACAGCTTTCTAGAGTGTAAGGATGAATAACTTCAAACCCGTTTCCTTCTATTTACAGATGACCCTTGGTCAAGTGGCTAGGTTGACCTGCTCACCGGACTACGCCTACGGCGCCAATGGATACCCGCCCATCATCCCTGCAAATGCCACTCTCATTTTTGAGGTGGAGCTCTTGCAATGCTGAGTTTTTACACTGAAAGTCAATACAGTGTTCTTCTTTTTTTTTCCACCAACCACATCTGTCACAAATAATAGTTTGATTAAATATGTTGTGGGAAGCCTTCATTATAAAAGAATCATTTGTAGAAATGTTAATCTTGGTTTAAAGTAAGCAAAGTGAAACACAGTCGACACCATGTTAATACAGGCTGCAGCAGTGGTGCTAGGAGGATCCTCAGGCCATCTGAACTTTACTATTTTCTCCAAACTGGTGCACTATTCACATTAAGGCTGACATCATTTCATTATCAGATGAGTTAATATGAAACAAAGACTCAGGATTGACCGTGTTTAAGAGGCTCACAATGAATTGCAGCTACACACCTGAGATGTTTAGTGATTGTGCTTTTTGCAGGTGTCAATATTTTATTCAAACTGGGGTGTGTGTGTTATTTTTACCACAAGGCTGCACACACATTCGGTGTTGAGTTGTTTCACCTTAGTATAGGAAATGTTTCTGCAAAAAAATAAATAAATGAAAGTCTAATAAAAATCCAGATTTTGCTTTTGGTTTCAAACAGATCTATTTAAACTAATTGGATCTGGTCAATTATCTTCCCATAAGAAGATTTTAGTCTATTCAGTAAAGCGTTTGGTGTTTTAAAAATAATTCCTTCATTTGCCTATGAAATGTTGACACTAAAGGCACACGGTGAAATAGGGGTGTGTGGCACTAATACAAACAAACAGTGGTCTTGGCAATTGTCATTTGTTCACAAGTGTTTCTTCCAGTGTTTATAAAACAGTGTGGCGGTGATTAATAATGGTAGAATGACTTCCCTACATATTTATCCTCGCAGTAGATTTAGTCTGTTTAGTTTACACCTTAAAGCAATGGCACAGGAACAAAAAACAGTAGTAGTTGGTGATTTTGTTGTTTGATATTTAATACATGTTCCTTAAACTGGCCAAGCGTTCAAGTCAGCTTTTAGACCTGAAGTGACCTTGTTATTTCAGATTAAAACCTGTTTTTGTTTCGTTTTTTTATTTTAAACATGCATCCTGCAACGTCCTGCATTTCCTAACTGTGGGTGTTTCAGTCTGACAATAAAACAAGATGCTGCACAAATGTTTTCTCATGTGTAATAGCTCAGATTATTAAATCTCTAAACACAAATTAAAATGATTGTTGAGTATAGTTCTATTGTTTCAGTCCAGAACAAACAGCATTCTAATAGTTTTAAAATCTTTTTCAGTTTAGCTGGATTTGATCATTTTATAAGATGGTTTTACTGAAAATGTCCCAAAAATCAGCCATTTGAGAAATGGATGCCACAATTAGGACTGATCAAAAATAAATACCTAGCATATAAAAATTTATTTTCAAGACAGCACACTAAAAAGCTAAAATAGCTTATGTTCTATTAGAGCCGCAGAATCACACTGAGCTGATAAAAAAAAATCTGAACTGACGGGAGAAGAAGAAAGGATTTTAAGCTTTGAGGTCTTGTTCTGTCGGTGCTCTTTCGCCATCTAGTGGGGATAAATAGAATTACATCAAAAGGTGCGCCGCATTCATTTGCTCATAGTTATCCTTCACTGTCCGCTCAAGTAAGTAATAATTAGGGGGAAATATATATATTATACTTGATAGTAAAGATTTAGTCTCATGTCGATCTAAAATAAAAATGTGCTGAAAGTATCAAGTTGTAAATACTTAAGATGTCTTTTAAAATATAGCCTACCTTCTATCACTAGCAAATAAATGTTTTTGTACTCATTTAATTATAATACTAGTAAAAGCATATTTTTAGCATCTCATACACTACTTTAGATTCAAAGTTGTAAAAAAAAATTGAGAATGTAATGTAAATGTTATGAGTAACGATTCCGACAGCACTTGAACGCAACATCGTCATGAGTCAAAAGCAACATCAGAACATCTGCGGACAAACGGAGAGCACAAAATGGTTTTTAGTTTCATAAAAGGTTTTCCAGTAAAGTACGGAAGTTGCTGACTTTGCTAATTTATTTTACCTTATCGGAGAATAAGTTGCATTTTTCTTTTCCTGTTAAATTCTGCAAGAGTAAAACTGGAATAATTTTTTGAGCCACTTCATGGTTGTGGAGCTGATGGCGACAATTAAAGCGGTTCACCTCATTACTAGTCTGGTCTTGGTTCATCATCAGATTCACATAAGTTGTATGAAATCATTCGATGGTAAGTTTAAAATCATATTAAATTCAAAATACATGAAAAATGCACACTTTAAATTATAATTTTCGCTGTTTAAGTTCACTTCACTATTGCGGGAAAAGGCTATTGGGTAATGTTGTTAGTATTTTTCTGTTTTTAGTTAAAATGTGCTCTGTACCTATATTAAAAATAAAGTTGAATGATCAATAATAAAACCAGCATTTACTCCTGTTAAATCTGCAAAAGAGCATTTTTACATTATGAATATATTATGAGTAAAAGTCGCTTTATGGAAAATAAATGTCAAAATTCGTAGTATTGTTTTTGTTTTATGGTGTTAATGCCTCCAAACCAAGACGGGGAGCATTTTTATTATTGTTGTTGATTTAAGATAACAGGTGGGGACTAATCAAAGGTAGGCCTATAATCAGGTTCAGGTGTGCTGCTTCTAGCAGGAAAACTAAATACTGGTACGTTTATTTCAACACACTGACTGTGCTGTTTGATTAATCAGTTTGTTTTGGTTTGGTGGGGGGGGGGGTGTTATAATGTAGAAAATAAAACAGAAAAAAAGACAAAAGGTCACCAGATTTGCTCTGTTGTTGTCCCTGAGGAGCTTTACTGCCCACCCACATGCTGCAGGACCTCTGCAGCCATCACGGACCACCAGGTGACAGATATATGGACTCAACACCCACTGAAGGTCTGGCCTCAACATTTCTGCTCCTGGAGCTGCCGGTGTGAAGAATGTGAAGCATGCTTTCACCCTCTGCTGTGAAGAGGAAAGACGGAACTTAAACTTGTGAATGGTCGTGGGGCATGTTTACCACAAGGCACCTGCTGAAGAACTGTTTGTGTCCTGCTGCATGCTGGGAAAGATGTTTTCATGTTTCAGTTTATTCACTGATGACTCATATTAGGGGTAGCTGTCTCTGCTTATATATTCATGATGAGAAACTTAAAACTTGTCACAAAACAAAATCTAGTTCATAAAGTCTGTCAGTATGACATACGTTTTCTTTATGGTGTAATTGTTTTATTTATTGTAGAACTGACTTGTGAAATTGGCAACATATATTTTGTCCTTTTCTTGCACAGGGGTAAGGCTGCGTTTAGCTGCACACCATCATCAGACCAGAGAGTGGAGGTGGGGGTCCCGATCCAGGACTGGGGATCCTGTTTGGGCTGCAGATAAAAGTGGACGCTATAAAGATCAACACCAGCCCGAAGGGCCAAATCCTGACGTCCATATGCAGGAGAGACAGAATAACTCCGCAATTATTGTTGTAAGGTTTTTATTTATTGGTTTTTTGGTTTTTTTTTGGTTAAGTCAAAAGTTTCATTTTTTTTAGGACTGTACTTGTCTAAAACACTAAAGAGAAAACCTTAATTTCTGTGGTGTTGCAGGATGTTGATCACATCTATTACACGTCTAAAATCTACAGTCTTGGAGATGTTGCCAGTAAAAACCTGTGGGTGAACGTGGATGAGACTGAGGGGGGACGGTGGACTGTCCACAGCTTTCTGTCCAACACTCACAGACATGCAGAGGTAAGCCATCAGTCTGTGGGGATCAATGGAACAGCCAGGGGGTTCTGAACATGCGGTATATGATGGGATATCCACATTAACCAAGGACACAACCTCTGCTTCTGAAAAATAAAAGCGGTGCACTTTTTTTAAATGCATATTTTATATGACCAGCAGAGGGCGACAACTCTGCAAGAAATACAAGAAACTGAGACGCAATCTCACATTTTTATGACTTCGAAGTAATCATTTAAATTCTCAAAGTATCAACGTTTTCCTCAGATTACAGTTTAGGTTTTGTCACCAGACAATAAAATAAGTTTTTTTTATAACAGTGAGTTCTCAGGTCCATCCTGACTTTTGATGTCCAGGACAAGAAAACAGCCTAACGCCAAACTTTTTGTGTAATACTTTACCTTTTAACATATAGTTTTTTTATAAGACTTGTCAAGTTTTTAATCTGTTATCTGCACACTTCCTACTATATGCTTCATTTCTGGCTCAGACAATTTTGTATTTTGTGTTTCTAATCAGATATTATATGAGAACACATTTAATTGTGTTATTTTTTCAGAGAGTGAATCTTTCCTTCAGTTTTCCATTCTATGGTCACCTACTGAAGGAAGTCACAGTTGCTACAGGAGGTGAGTTGTGAACCGCTGCATTTTTCTGTAAAATTAAAGCTCCATCTGATGAAGATTAGAGGTTTCATCAAGGTTCAGAGTCATTTTAAAGATAACTTATAAACTTAACTTAATTTTGGACTCATTATGTAGCATATTAAGACATTTATTTTTGTATCAATAAAGATTGTGCAGAAGTATTTGGACTGATGAATTTTAAAATCTCCCTAAATCATCACCTATCGTGGTGGAGGAGTTTGTGTGCCTGAATGAGGTTACTCTTCATTTAAAGTTTACTTCTGTTTAGTTTTTAGCTGCTAATTAAAGGAGGATATTTTGAGAAATCTAAACCTCTAACTCACAGAAGTTTACTCATAACTTTTTTTAACTTCAATCCTTTCCATACATCTAACTGTAAATTGAAAGAAAAGATGACCTTACAACTTCAAGGTTTTTCTAAATCTTATTTTTCTTGTAGAAAGCTCAGATTTATTTGTGACATCTTGAGAACAAAACGATGCAAATATGATTAATGAAAACTTTAAATGTCATGTTTAATAAAGACAATTGTACTGCTGGGAAAAATACACAAATTCCTGATGTTTTTCTCAGTAAGTTTGCTTCTTTCAGGTTTCATTTACACTGGAGATATAATCCATCAGATGCTCACAGCTACTCAGTACATCGCTCCTCTGATGGCCAACTTTGACCCAAGCCTTTCCAAAAACTCCACTGTGTTTTATCGGGACAATGGTAGGTGAGATTAGGACATGTTGACAGGATAATCTCAGTGGATAGATAAATTTGGTTTTACGGGTTTTGACCTTAATGTTTTTTATTCCTGCCCTTCAGGAACGACGTTAGTGGTTCAGTGGAACCAGATCTACCTCCAGGACGACGTCAGTGCTGGAACTTTCACTTTTCAGTCCACTTTGTGCAGTGATGGACGGATTGTTTTTGCTTACAAAGAGGTGACCTTCTTCCATTTAAAAAAAAACTCCTTTATATGTGACACATATCAGAATCTCTCCTTGTTTTAGATCCCTGTCGACATCAGAGACATCGGCTTTGAGAATCATCCCGTCAAAGTGGGATTATCTGATGCCTTTGTGGTGCTGCATGAAGTGGAACAGATTCCCAGTAAAAGATGATTTCTTCTATAAATCTATCTATAAAAGCATGCAAAATCTTCATTTTAAATGTTGGCTTGCAGAGCAACAGGAAATAAGACTCCTCTAACAATGTTTAAATAATAAAATATGCAGACATCTCCTTCTCTCTGCATTTTGATCTGAATCTACAACTAAAGACAGCAACAGACTGAATCAGGTTATTGCCATTTGGTAAAAACTTACAAAATTGAAAAAGTAACCATGAAGCCATTTTACATCAGTATCAACTCTGAATTCATTGCTCCTTACAGTTATAAAATGTGTACTTAAAGTATTCTTTGTGTATCTGTAAATGTTTTTATTAGAGTGATGTTGATTAAAGCACGTTAAAGCCCACACATACTAGTTTTGGGTTTTGTTTACTCCATGGTTACCAGCTCCATTTTATTACTTTTATTTGAATAATTTCTTTTTCTAACATGCTTCAGATGTTCGTCGGAGAACCATCTACGAGTATCACAGGGTCAACATCCCAAAGTCAAAAGTCTCCAGTTCTACAGCCGTGGAGTTGCTTCCTCTCCCCAGTGCGTGACGTTCCGTTTGTCTGAACGGAGTAGCTGCTTCTTCCTCACTGTTTTTTCTTTTTTTTTCCTCAGCATGTCTGCAGTTCTCCAGCTGTGGCTCATGTGTTTCTTCTCAGACTGGCTTCAACTGCAGTTGGTGCAGTCGGCTGCAAAGGTAAACCGAATAAAAACTTTCAGAGCTTCATACAGAGCCTTAACTGGTA
>JAVKLF010000064.1:5061857-5072427 GCA_034783495.1 Millerichthys robustus | reverse complement strand
ACACACACACACACACACACACACACACACACACACACACACACACACACACACACACACACACACAGACACACACAAACACACACTTCATGTCACATCACAGTGATTGCACACCAAACTACACTTTCACATTTGCACAAACGGGTCTCAGGTCCCGACTCACAGGATTTCGGAGCTGACCACTCGGATGGAGGAGTCGGTTCTGAAGGTGAAGTTGGTTTCGATGCAGTGACCCTTCTCAAACTGTGTCGGCAGTTTGGCGATTTCAAACCATCTCCCCATGAACTGAGGAGAGCAGAGAGACTCCGGTTCACAGACAAGTTAGAGCCCTTCATCAGTCACTCACGAATATCCCATTAATAAGGCATTAATAATGCCTTTATAAAAAGTAAAGATAAAATGTCTCTGTGTATTAAGAGAACATTTTCTGTGGTTTTCTCCAAACCTGAACCCTCTGTCCTGACGAACAGATGACATTCACTTATTGACTAGATGTTTAAAGCAAAAACTTCAGAGAAAATAAGTTTTTTTTAGCAAGATTTCCTAAAAGAGACGTTATTACCTGTTGAAGGCTGAATTCCGGTTGGACTTCTGGTTCTGAACATGGGCCCCAGTGAGGAACCTGAGCCCTGATGACCGGGAGGGCAAGCACAGAAACCAGACCCCAAAAAACCCTCATGGTACCAACTGGTCTCATCTGTGGAAACACGTAAAGTCCTCAAACCTTACGTCTTTAATTTCATTTCACAGGGAAAATCTTCTGAAATACAACGACAGAGAGCCCCACCTGTGTCTCCTGCTGCTTCTCTCGTTTCTGTTTCAGTGTCCGACCGGGAGACGCTTTCAGCTCAGAGTCAATGAGAGCCTTTGTCTCGAGATGGTTTTATTTCAGACACAACGTTTGTTATTAGCAAATTGGAGTCATGGGTGACATTCCAGCCGAAATGTTATAAAACAAACCAGATTCAGGTGGGTAGGGATGGGGTTTTGTTTACACTGTTTTTATTTAATCATGGCCACTGGCATCCAGTTTGTTGTAGATTTAAAGCTCCTAATGTTTTAAAGCTCTTAATGGTATTGCCCCAATTTATTTAGGTGCTCCAGTATCGTTCTGTAAATATGAGAGAACCTGAAAGTTCATCAGACTCTAGATTCAGCCAAGAACTGCCAGAGTTTGTTACCGTGGTGACAAGCTCTGTTTCCCTTGCCTGGCATGGAAAACTTGACCCCAAACCTACGGCCTAACTCACTCATTGTAATTATTGAGAGAGAATTACGTGGACGTGGGGAATATTTTTCAACCAAACAGCCTCGGCTACACACAAAGTCTGTCAAACTGCTGCCTGCTTCGAGACAAAGTGGCCCCGGGCTACAAACAAGTCCAACTTAAAGACGAGAAGAGATCAAAAGGCTCAATTTTCAGCTCAAACACTTGAAGGAGGAATGACTTGTTAGCTGCAGACAGATGGATCAAAGTCTGGTTAAAGCAGAGCAGTTTCTCTGAGGATGGAGGCGAAGAGCTCATCTGGTCAGAAGATCAGGGGGAAAAAATCCAACAAAGCTGAACGAGCGGCGGAAGAAAGAGAAGGAATCAAAAGAGAGAAGGTGACGCAGAAATGTTCTACCAAGCTGAGATTTTTACCTTTGGTTTCAGCGTCTTTTAATAACAGAAGATTTGCTTTGAAACAAAAAATCTTACTTTTCTCCACCTTTTAGATGTGACCAGTAAAAAAATTCTCACTGTAAAACAATTTGCAGCAGAAATCAATCATTTTCCAACAACCTTGTGCACAATACAGTAACGTACTGTGTACAGAATATTCTATAAAATAAAAATCAGACTTAAATAGAGAAACGGTTGTAGTTTAGGTGCTAAAAATACAAAAACCACCAGGCTATTTGAAGAACATTGGATCAGTTTTAGAAGAAATGTGTCACAGAGGAGAAGACAACAAAAACCTCTGGACTGGACAGAAAAATATCAATTAAAGAAAAAATAAAGACTTTAATAAGAAGCTTAAAGCTGAGATTTCCAATCATTTTAAATTCCAATCCACAAAACAACAACAACAACATGCTGCTAAAGTCAAACAAACACTGATAATAAAGAACTTACATAAAAAGCTTAACAACTGATCCATTGTTTTCTTTTCACCTTCTGTTTTAACCGGTTTTTAAGTCAACTTTTGACTTATTTGCTGCTGCATTTAATTTAATTTCCTTTATAAACTTGAAACAGATGAAAAGATAGTAAAAAAAAAACAATTAATAAGTTTAAAAGTATTCTGGTCTGCAGTGCGAAGTTGAGTATTTTTATTTCTTTTTTTTCTCCACTTGGGGGCAGCAAAGAAGTTATCAAAAACTGTCAGACTGAAGACCGAGGGTTTGATCAGATGAAAAAATGAAATGAGCAACTAGAATCTTCTTTTGAGTCTTTCTTAATATGAACGCGTTGTTTGTTTTTTATTTGCTGATAAAAGTTGAAAGAATGTTTAAAAAAAAACCATCATAAAACACCTGAAGTGACAGGATCTGTTTATTTGTTTGTTATATCTCCAGGCCTTGTGTTTTCTTTGCACCATCACTTCCACCTGCACCCTGTTCACCTGTCACAGCTGCAGCCACTTCTCCTCATCAGCCCCAGCCTTTTTTGTTTATCTTCACTCACAGAGACGGTTTTAGATTTGTTCGTTTTACTGATGCTGAGCTAAATTCACATCACATACTGGAACTGTGACGTCTTTTACTGTGGAACAAGTTTTTGAAAATCTTCAATATTTGGCACAAACTTTTTTTTTAAGTTAAGACAAACTGATTCTAAATTTTTACCCTTAAAGGATAGATTTAAAAGTGTTCACACATTGAGTAATAATTTATCTTCTAGAAGAGCAAGTAAAGAAATCTCTTTAAGGTGTGAAGGACATAAAGCTTCCGACTCTGAGGGATTAAAGCTCAGGAACACTCGTCATTCGTACAGGAAGTGCAGGTGATCCGGACAACAGACTGGTGCTGTTCTGAGAAGATGGACGGTGTCTGTGTCGCCGCTCACCCAGTGAATTTATAGCCTCGGCTGTTTGTGGAGGTTAAACCTGCTCTGATCCCTTCGCCTCGCTGTGACACTATAATGCTGGGTGCAAACAACACGGACAGAAATCCCTCATAAAAAGCTTACACCCAGGAGATTCTTAAATTAGAGATTTAGATGTCCTAAAGCTCTGTTCTCCTAATTCTTAAGTCCTTCCTTGGTTCTCCGTTTTTTTACAGTAAAAATAAACTTGGCCACTGACTTCAGGCACGGCAAACATGATCCAAAAGATTTGATCTTAATTTGATGACTACAAACCAAAATAATGCTTTTTTATTGAATTATTATGTTTAGTGACGTGTGATTCGTGTTTTAGATGCTTCAGTTACTTTGGTATCACTACAAAACAATCTGTACCAAAGATAGACTCATTTGTCAAATTTCACCTCCTTGTTCAACCATCAAATTTAAAATTACCCATCTTTTCCACAAAAACAAGTAAAATTTCACCGAGCACCACAACTGTGGCATGAAAACCGATAATACTCTGTTTATGAGGAGATGGAGACAGACAGATTAAATAATCCAATCAGAGAAGTGGCTCCAGCTGTGACGGTGGAGCACCGGGCAGGGTTGGGTGTGTCAGGCCGACTGGGTTCTCCTCCCAGTGTGACATGCAGGGAAAAAACGCAGAGTTTGTGACAACAGGAGGTTAGGACCGTTGATCCTTTAACCTCAACTTCGTCTTCGCCACAATGGATCGACACAACGTCGGAAACCGGACCGATTCCTCTGTCGATCTCACGCTCCATTCTTCCCTGAGATCACCAAACCGGACCCCTTCCATCCCCTAAATGCGCAGAGAACAGTTAGGGGATGGAGCTGGCAATGTAAACCAAACTCTCGCATCGTTTGTAGAACTAGATGACCCACCCAAATCCTGTGATTACCTGAGTTTAACTCAGGAATTCCTTCTCCAAGTCTGCAATCTACATGTGGACTGGTTGAGCAAACCCCCATGGCCCCTCAAGGACCCTAGTGTAGGTTAAGAACTGGTCCAGTATTCATGGTCAGAAGGAAACCCACATTGTTTTGAGTGCTTTTTGTGTAAAACTTTTGCAGTTTTGTATATTTTCAGAGAACATTGGGTCAGTTTAAATACAAGATCAAACAACAACTATATAAATACATCAAACATTCTGTGTTTTTGGGTGGTAAAGTAACAAATATCAGTTTTTAGCCACTATACAAAACCTCTAACATCCTTTTAAGGGTTTTTTTGAATATCAGTAACCTTTGGAGATGATATGATAATGATAGAGATAGAGAACAGTTTTGGAGCCTCAAAATGTAGTATCTTTCTTTTATGACCTATTGTTGTAAAAGTGTTGCACTGTGGACAGGTTCTTACAGCTTACTGATTGATGGTGGTGGTGGTTTTGGGGGTTGGCTTCAGAAACACACCACTGACCCCCCCTCCTCCCTCCTCATCGTGTCTGTTTGGCTAATTTTCTTAGCAGCCCACCAACTGGGAACACCCAGGTTCACCAGGCATTAAAGAAAACATCATTCACAGAAGTGCAGGCCCAGGCTGTAAGCTTGGCGAGCACAAACTGTCAGATTAAGAGGTCTGAGAGGATGATCCAGCCAACATTTAGTCGGATTTCTGGCAAATTACCACCAAGCACGTTTGGGTCAACCCTTCAGCACCCTGGGAGAGCGCAGTACTTTCAACACCCGGGAACCAGACACGGAAAAACGGATCCGTGGGACCCGTTTCAGGCTCCACGGACCGCAGGGTTCTGTTCCTCTTCAAGCAGCAAAGGAGTGGGTCCACCATTTTGCCACTGGAAAAGGAAGCTGAGCTTTTAGGTGTCTTAACTGTGGCCTTAAGTGCTAACACAGGATTAGTGAGGTAAACGTTGAAAGAGGTTTAGCACTCCCTGCTTAGGAGCAGTGCTGCTTCAGTAATTACACATCAGTGGTAAAGGTTGGTGGGAGATCACAGTGATGTCAAGACAGGGAGGGCTTACTGCAGGAGATAAGGCCAGCTAATGGAGATGAAATGAATCGGTATTTAAAAGGACTGGTTTAGTTAAGGCACCTTACTGGCAGCAGATTGGGCTCAAACTGGCTGGAAGGAGAAGAAGGGAAAGAGCAACAGGTTCTGTTGGTGGGCAAAAACATTTACCTGAACTGGGACAGAAACAGGTCTGAGTTAAACCCACTGCTGGGAACTTGAAGGTAAGTCCATTAAAAACAAACTTTTTTTTGCTTGTAGTTTCATGTTGATGAAATAAATAAGGACTAGTTTTAGAATGTACCATTTTAGAAGCAGTTGTGATTATTTTTATTTGGAACATGGTAAGTGTCTTTTCTGCACGATACAAAATATTTAGTGAGGTCATGTTTTCAGTAGATTAAACTGACATCATACTTTATTGTACTTTATATGTGGAGCTTGACAAACTTTGAGTACAAACATGAAGATGCTTATTTTATTATTTGTCTGAAAGTAACTAAAATGGATAAAATGTAAAATAAAAGTTATACCAAACAGCATCTATAATCACAAAAAATACCATAAATTATCAATACAGTACTATTACTAAATTAAGAATACAGTAACGATATTGTAAAGCAGAATCAGATATTTTTATTGTAAACTAAATAAAGTAATAATACTCAAATAAATTATCAATACTGTAACTTAAACACAGTATTACCACTGTATTTAATGTACAGTGGTAATACTGTAACTTACAGTAATAATTATTTCAATATAAATACACTTTTGATAATATAATTAATAGCACAATAATATTTTTGTATTTAATGTACAGTACTGTTACTGTGAAGTAAAATACAGTAATGGTACAATGAAAAGATAGAGAAATATTGCTACAAATACTAATACTGTAAATTACAACACAATGTATTTACAGTAGTTGTTCTATAAAGTACTATAAGATAAATACAGTTCTGATACAGTAAAGTATGGTACAGTAATGACATATGAAATAAATACTTTAATAATAAATACAATACTAATACTGCAACTTCCAAAACAAATAATTATAGAAAATACTTTGCAATTTTATTGCGTTACATAATTAGTACTGAAAAGTACCGATACTGGCAGTATTTTTACAGTAACTTTCTACCATCCAGCTGCTAATAAATTCCTGTAAACTTGACATTGTACTGATATTTCTTTTATTTGTCCATGTTTTTATTTTGCCTGATATATATTTGGCAACTTCAGGTTTTATAAAATGGTAAATACTTATATACATAACATAAGTTATGATGGTTTTCATTTCAGGTTTTTTGCAAATCATAAAAAATTGCTGTCTAATTTAAGCTGTATGTTTTTAAAGGGGTTTTATCACCAATAAACTTTATAAAAGCTTCTAATTCCTTATTAAGTAATTATTTAAAAGGACAATCTGATTATACTAAAGCTTAAATTCTTCACTGTTTAACAAATAAGTTGCCCAAATTCTCTAAAATGCACCTAGCCTATAAAAAGATTTTTATAAAGACTTGTAATAACTTATGTGAGATTATATTCAATTAATTTTACCTCGAGGTAATCCGATCTGCTTCATGCAACTGGCAGAATTTGCATGGCTTGAGTGTGCGTGTGTGTGTGTGGGCATGTTTAACTACCCTTGTGAGGACATTTTTTGACACTGTACTATACTTGTGAGGACATTTTGCCTAGTCCACACAAGGGAAAATGCCATCTGTGGGTCAGGGGTTAGGGTTTAGGGCTCAGGTATGAACTAAGTTTAGGTCAGGGTTAGGGTCAGGTGTGGACCTGTGGGGTCAGGTTTAGGGTCAGGGTTAGGCTGTAGAAATGAATGGAAGTCAATGGTAAGTCCTCACAAAGGTACCACTACATGACTGGGTGTGTGTGTGTGTGTCTGTGTGTGTGTGTGTGTTGGGGGATTAGGAAGGGGCTAGACACTGCTTCTGTCCTGTCTGATATGACCTCCATCTAAGTTGTCAGCAGTTTTTTTTCCCTTTAATTCATTCTTGTAATGAGATTAACCAGGCAACTGCAAATCCAAGGAGTCCAATCCCCGGATTTGGCAGCTGTGGTGTGGCCTCTGCTCACCGGGCTAATATGACAAGGCTTTCTTATGGCTCCAGCCTTTCGTGACGGTTTCACTCACGAAGGGCTGGAGCCACTTAAACGTGAGAGACACTAGCAACAGGCCTTCAAACTGTGCATATTCTGATTGTATGGAGAAATAAAGCTTTCTGGCTCCTCTTTTTTAATGTTTTACCTGAATTATGTTGTATAAAACTGCACCTATGACTCACATTAGTGGGTTGAATAAATATTTCTGATTTGATACAAAAGTTGTCACTAAAAAGTTGCTTAAATATTCATGTATTTTCTACTTTTTCTTTAGTAGTTTTAACATACTTTTCTTATTTAATATAGATTATTTTTGGAATGTTTTACAAGTAGATGACAAGGTTTTTTAAAACAATTCAATTTTTGAGTTTTAATCTAGTCTTTTTGTTGATCTTTGTTGGGATTTCTTGTTGTTTTGTTCTGGGTTTACTTTAGTTTTGTCGGTTCAGTGGAGTTTTGTTCTGTGGTGCTTCATTTGCTCCTGACCCACAAAACACCACCGGCGAAGACTTGTGACCCAAACTATTGTTGGTTAAGGTGTGCTGACAAGTCAAATAAATAAGAATATCATGAAACTATTGTATTATTTTCATCTATTAATGACTTCAGGTTTAGTAACCCATTTCTTCTTTAGTTTTGTTTTTCAGATTATATGTTACTAGGAATCATACTATTTGCTAGTTTTTCTATTAAAAGTTCTGCAGCATTCTTGAAATTGTATTTCTGTTACAACTCACTATCTGCCAAATGTATTATAAATAATACCTAATATTTAAAGCATTCAGCGCAGACTGTGCTCTTGTGTAGCTCTGCACAGTTTGGATCAGAGTTATGTTATTTGGTTGTTGGTTAATTCTCTTTACAAACACTGAAGTGTTATCTGTGTGAGCTGCTCATCCACTTAAATTACAAACACAAATCTCCTAATTATCTTGTAATTCACCCTGTTGTTTAAACTCCCAGTTTTTACACATGGAAATGTGTTCAGAGCCCACTTGGGTGTTTAGGGGTGGTAAACATTGAGAAGCCTCCTCGTTTAGTGATGTCAGCGATTGTAACGTGTCTGCACCACATAGCTCCACATAAACCCATCGCATCCCCTGATTTATCCCCAAGGTGTTTTTAGGACATCCTGGATGCTAATGGAGACTAATAGGCTTAGCACTTAGAGGTGTATTGTCCGGGATGCTTACAGGCAAGGTTTGCTGAGGGTAAAACTCTAAACGTGCGGATTACCTCCAACACATCCCTTTAAAGTGCTGTATAGCCAGGACTTAGCTAATAGGATCCTGGGGGTAGCAGGGGCCTGGGAAGGTGGGGATGGGGGTGGGAAGGTCAGCAGATGTAGGCAGCAGACTGTTGCAGGAATAACAGGCGGATTACAGCCCTCAGATTACATGGGTTTCAGAACTTGAGGGACTGTGGATAATGCTTGGGGACTTTTTTTTTGCAGCAGCGTTTGTCAGGGAGAAGGAACAGCAGAAATAATAAACGTGTGCAATTTATGCCTTCAAATTCAATCAGCTCAGTAACATGAAGAGACAATTAGTGGAGTTCACTGTGCTTCATCGTCATGCGTTCAGATGCGTATCACAGGGCTGGCCTCGGATTAGCAGAACTGGATTATTGAGCCGCTTGTAGTATCATATTTTATAATGGGATTTGGGGAACGCAGGAGGCTAATAAGAGGCGCAGAGGCTGCTGATTAAGACAAAACAATGAGGCCATTTGTGTTTTTAATCACAGGGTCAAATTTACTTGGAAGAACAGAAAGATGAATAAAAACAAAAATGAACAAGAGAGCATTTGTGCTGGTCTTCAGATGGGTTGGGATTTGAATGGGTTCAAACTAGGTTTAAGATTAATGACAATTGTTAATACTAATCTGAAAAAAGGTAACAGGAAGGATTGGGATGCATATATATATATATGAAATAATTATGTATTTTGTTAGAACTTAATGTCTTGTAGTGACAAATTCCTCAGCCCTCCAGTAACCTGTAGGCCACAGAGTCAACTAACTGCTGCCCTCTAGTGGCGACTTAAAGAAACTACCAAAATCTATTCTCTGGTTTTTGCTTCATGTTGCTTTTCTAAAAAAAACACCTGGTTAAATGTAATCATTATATTCACAAATGTAGTATTTTTCAGTTTAATTGTTATAATTAAATTGAATTTACAGCTGACTATCCTGTAAGATTTTACTAGAAGGAATAAAACCTGTAGCTGACATGTATCGATTTAGAAATAATTGTATCATTCATTTAAATCTTTTATTGACAGTGCTTCAGTTGGAGGTTAAAGGTCGTGTGTCATGACCCCACGAGAGCAGCTGAGGAAGATGACGGCATTGGGAGAACAAGGGACCCTGGATGAGAAGCACTGGTATCGGCTGGTTAACGGGATGTCAGCCGGAGGTGAAACTTACAAAACATCACAGTTAATATAGAAAAATATAAGAACTGAAACTGAGTTGTTAAAATAAAAAATAAAAAACAGAACACCAGCCAAACAATTAAATAGGAAAACTCAAGTTAAAAGCTTAAAAGGGCAAAACTGTAACTAAAACTGAAACTAGTTGAATACAAGTTGAAAACTAAAAGTATCAAAACATTAACTAAAATGGTAAAGTACTAAATTACTGGCAAAAGTTGCAAAACATTAGTTACAAGCTAAATCTAGGAAAGTAGCAAAGCGTTAAACAAAAGTTGAAAGTAGCAAAATACTTGACAAAAGCTGCTGATTAAAAAAACAGCTGTTTAAATAGCAAATGTAGCAAAAAGAAGCCAAACACTTGCTATCAAAGTAAGCTGCAAGCTAAAATGCGAAGCTAAACGATGCTAAACATTAGCTAATGTAGTCAAATTCTATCTACATAGGAACTAGCTGAAATGAGCCAAATCCCTTTTCTTTCTGGGTGGGTGGGTTTGTTGTTTTTGTTCTTTGCACCCCTCCAGCCTGACAGTAACTTGTGCTTCTCTTGCAGAGCTCAGGCAGAGGCAGGAGCTCATCATGAGGAACCAGATGGCCATGGCGCCACAAATCCTCACCCAGGGGCAGCAAAGGTTACAGGGGGTCCCGGCACAGTTCGAACCTCGCTTCATGGAAAGGTTGGCTCCCTCCCCAAAGTCACATTCAAGCACTTATCAGAACTGTTTAAGCTTTTCTATCATCATAAATTAGTTCCTAAACTTAGTTGGGTTTGATGATTTTACTTTCTCAACACAAGTAATCCTATTTTGTGAAATTAAAGTATAACAATTGAAAAGCAAATGAATAAATCAAAAAGTATTTTATGTAAACAATATTTTTGAGCACAACACGAATGTTTGGCCTGACCTGCTGTGTTTCACAAAAAAAAAAAAAAAACAGATTTTCTGGAAGCTTTCTTCCTT
>JAVKLF010000064.1:5048123-5059079 GCA_034783495.1 Millerichthys robustus | reverse complement strand
GACTATGTCTCTCGGCTGGCCTGGGAACGCCTTGGGATTCCCCCAGAAGAGCTGGAAGAAGTGGCCGGGGAGAGGGAAATCTGGGCCTCCCTTCTGAAGCTGTTACCCCCGCGACCCGACCCCGGATAAGCGGCAGAAGATGGATGGATGGATGGTGTTCCACTGCAGCAATAACTGCACCTCTAATCTGACTCCTCCCTTCTTCTGCAGGTGTCCAGGCGGATGGGCACCATGTTGTACATGCTGAACGTGCCGCTGACCGGCACCACCCTGCAGCCCACCCCCGAGAAACCAGGAGAACGCTCCCCAGAGATCGGCTCCCCCGGTAACTGCAACAGCGAAGACATGATAGCGAGTCCAAGAGAGCCTGATTGCATGAAATCCTCAGAACACCTTCACGAGGCCGAAAACAGTTCGCCTCCTTTAGCCACCAGCGAGAATGCCTGATTGATGCTAATACAAGAAAAACTGACCCAAAATCCATCCGAAACCCTCAGGCCTGATGAACCATTTCTGCCATGGTGGTAGATTTGTTTACACAGTCATTCACTGGAATGAAGATGCTGTTTTTATCTACTGTGACCAAATGTCTCTTATGTTATCTGTATTTGTACAGATTTTTTACAGCAAAACTGATGCATTGGTAGTCTAAGTTTCTTCACCAATTTTCTTTTTCTGTTTGTCGTTGCACACAGCCGTCTCTGTTTGGATCTAGGTTTCTGTTATTGTTTTAAATTCACATTTTATTTGAATTCATCTGAATAGAAAAAATTTGACATTATGTTTAAAAACAAATCTGACAACCAAAAAAATTTAATACTCATTTTGTTGTATGATTGTTTGTTTTTTGCATTTCTTCAGCAATAAAAGGCTTTTATACAAAGGAATCAGTGGTAAAATCGTATTTTTTTCATTAAATAAATGTCTAAGAAAGGAACATAAAATACCCTAATATCAATTCAAAAGAACTTTTTAAACATTATTTTGCTCAAAAAATATATCATTTAATGACAAAATATTTTTGAATATTAAATACGTTTTAAATGTGTGTAAAATGCAGAATCGTAACTACTTTTTGACGCATTTCTTGAATAGGACGCCTCAGTTTACCTTAGTTCACGCTTAGTCTCGCGAAACTTGGGGCGCGTGCTCGACGTTGCGCACGCGAGAAGCTGAGTTGGAGGATCATGGCGGAGCGCAGGAGGCACAAGAAGCGGATCCAGGTAACATCACCTCATTCTGGATAAAAAAAAATAAAATTTACAAAGACGCCGCTCTTGCCTGTCGACGTGCTGCGGATAAAAACCGAGCGCAGGTTTTACGACGCCTCGAATATTTTATTTCAACGTTTTAACCGCAGCGTCTGCACGAGGAGCGGTTAAACAAGCGGCACATGAAAACAGATGGAGGCTAACAGCTGCTAGCATTAGCCTGGCACCGAAAACAAACAAGACTTTTATTTAGGACGTTTTGGAGTTGGTTCTAATTTTCTCCGCCGGTAGCACTTACATGTTAGTGCGGACATCTTAAATGACGTCGCTGCACTTTGTGCTTGTTTGTCTGTGGGGTAAAAAGTATTTCACGTTCATCGAAATCGAACTGTTTTAAATAGGTTTGGTGGCTAAGCTGCGTCAGCTTCGACCTGGGGTGTTTACATAATGGGCAGCAATCTGTGGGAATTTAACAAGTGACTCAGCACAATAGATTTATGTTCAGCTCATTGTTCTTGTAAAGTAAGTGTACCCAGTGTAAAAACCTAGGTTTTAGTTAATGTAACGGTTTATAAAATGGTTACAAGTCATTTCAACTCTTTCCCCAATCGCATTATTACACTAAAAATCAGATAATGGAGGTTTATATTGTTTGTTGAGTTGTTGAGCAACATTATTTACTACCCAATTTTTTAAAAATTCAGTATTGACTTGTTGTTTTTGGATTTTTCTACCATTAAAGCTTCAAAATGATTCATATTTTGTTTATTTATCATCTGGTCTGGCAACAAGCTACTTTTGTTTTTGAGGGTGCTGGTTTGAAAACTCACTCTTTGCATGTCAGGATGGTTATCTTTGGGAATTCCAGCCCTATATTTCAAAAGGGGAATCCCCAAGTTTCACAATCATACCAACTTTTATACAAAGGGTTTTTTTAAGCTGGCAGAAAAAAAGTCAATTTCAAAGAAAAATTAGGAATGTTAGAATTAATAGGATTGTTATTGTAAACATACCTATTATAAAACATCTATCAAGATTTGGAAGATTCTAAGATATTTTAGTAGCCAGGATTGCTAGAATATGTCTGTAAAGACTGATATTATGCAAATCTCACTTGCGGCCAAAGTAACTTTTTTCACATCTAGCCACGGCTCGTCATCTAAAATATTGTGAAAGCATCCTTTCTTTCCCTCATTACAAATGTTTTGTTGGCGTATTATAAACACAAGTATGCAGTAAAAGCTGACAGAGTTACTGTAAGCTGTAGGTTTTGACGAGATGAACCAACAGCTAAATTAAAGCTATTGTTACAAAATGACTTGTTCCCAGATGCTGTAGGTTCATATCTGTGGATCTGCACAGGTCTGACACATCTTTGAGAGAGGAAACAGCTTTTAGAAACTAAAAGTGATTGATTGGATGAAATCTTGTCATAAGCAACCATTTTCAAATTTCACTAATTCATGTTTTCAGACCTCAGATCATTTACAACAGGGGTCTCAACTCAAATTACATTGGGACCACTGGAGGCAGAATCTGGCCGCATCATGCACACACACGTCCTTGTGTGTACGTCCCGGTGAAAAATCGGTGGTCTCCCACAAATCCACAGTTTGGTTGCCTGGTTGGCATGCTAATTTAAATCAGAAATTTTAAAAGATCCAATCTTTTAAAAAAAAATTTTTAGTATTTTTTAGCACAAAATTAGATGAACAAGGACCCTGGTGTAAACAAGTTGTGTAAATCTTTCCTCGGGTACTTTTCTGTACAAAACTATAATAAAACTTTCAATCAATCAAACCACAAATAAACAAATTAGGAAATACTAAGTAAATAGATCAGTAATATATCTGCTGTATTCAGATTTACATTCTTATTTACACAGTTCAATTAACACTGTAAATTTTTATCGTTAAACACAAAATACAATGTTAAATTTTACATTTAATTGCTATTTCTTGTGTTTACACGACGTACGGATACGGAGAACGGTGCGGCCCTGATTGGCTCGGGTGAGAAACCTAATTTGTAGGTAATATTTCTGTAAGTCAGATGGAGACACTGCCATCATTCACGCAAATATTACAGATAATTAAACCACCCCCAACAACTTTTAGCAACATTTACAAACTAGAGTTCAGATCCACAGTAATAGTAGCAATTCTGCATCCATGCAGCGTACAAACAGTGCACCTGTCCTCTCTATATATGCAGCATGTTGTGTGTCCAGGGCCAGGCTGAGCACTATATCCATGTTCAGATGTGGTCAATAAACCAGAAATAAAATATGGACAACTAAACAACTAAAATCAATATTTTATATATATTGCGCTGTAGCAAAATGCAAAAAACTGACCAAAGCTTGCTGTCCTTTCACACAATACATGGCAGATAAGCCAAATATGGTATAAATCTAACTTTGGATTACAGCTATTGTGAAAAGCAAATACACTGAATGCTGCTCTTACCTGGGAACAGTGGGGAGAGAGGCGACGCGTGTTCTGAATGTCGCCCGGACAGCGCGTAATGCAGAAGATGGCAGAGCCACAGCGAAGGGGGGAAAAATGTCACAGACAACTTTTTCACCTCTGTCCAGCTAGCCCGGGGTTTACAGGTGAAGAAAACCAGTCTTGTTTCAGAAGAGGCTCCTCCTCGTGTCATTGTGTCCGTGCTCAAATGCTGCTCCACAGCAATGTGCTCAAAAACACAACAGCACCCTGACTATTTACCAGTGCGAACCGCAAAAAGACATATCGAACACGTGCATATGCACCGTGCACATATCAGCTGGATCCCTGAGCGGCCCCAAAACAAAGCCTAAGCCCGTGGTTTATGACAAATCCAAAAAGCGCGTTGACGTGTTGGATCAGATGCTGTGTAAAAGCTATGTGGAGATGGTGAGTAGTGGTGTTTACATACTGGACATGACAGCAGTCAACACCGCGGGGTGCTGTACAGAAAATGTCTAAATCAGAGAAGCGAATGAACTTCATGCAGATGCGCTCACAGAGGCCTCTCCCCCCGCGGGCCGCACTAACATTAAACTTTCACATTAAGGTGGGGGCCACAAGATATCGTCTTGCAGGCCGCAAATGGCCCGCAGGCAGCCAGTTTGAGACCCCTGATTTAAATGGTGTCATTTATTGAAAGGGTAATTTAACAGCTTGGTAGAATAAGCCTTTCTTACTATTTTTTAATGTGATGATTAAAAATGTTTTAACCTACTTCATGGAATCGAGCCTTTAAAATTTCCGGCTTGTTTGCGGCCATAAGAGCAGGAGCCTGCATGAGACTGACTTTACTGATGTGTTTGTTCCTGCAGGAGGTGAGCGAGCCCACCAAGGAGGAGAAGGCGGTGGCCAAGTACCTTCGGTTTAACTGCCCCACCAAGTCTACAAACATGATGGGCCACCGGGTCGACTATTTCATTGGTCAGTGCTCTGCCGAAAACACAGCTTTACTGCTCGATTGTCACGGAACACAGACTGAACGGTTAATTGTGTTCATGCTGTCTCAGCTGCTGTGTCACTTTTTCCCCTCCCTCACTGTGTTTTTCATCTAGCTCCATGATATTTGTCATGGGAAATGTTGTGTATACTGAGGTACAGCTTCTGCAGAGTAATCATGCAGCGCTTACCTTTGATTCAAAGTATTTCCATATGTCTACAAGTCCACATCAAGTCCACCGAGTTTTATGCAGTTCAGCTTTATAGCATTAAAAAACGGTATGCTGTGATTACAGATTTAGGCAGAAAAAAAGTAATTATCTGTGAATAAATGCAATATATCTTTAAAATCACAAGAAAATTGTGGCAAATAAAGTGTTTCTTGGGTTGATGAACATGTTTAGAGCCCTATAAAATCTGTTTTATTTTTCCCAAATTCCATTTTTATTTTCTAAATTCCACTTTTTTCATTTATGTTTCAGAGAGGAAGATTCCATATTTAGTTAATAACAGTTACGACCTGTATTTCTCTCCTCAGCCAATAAATACCTTTCAAACTTTTCATCCCATACCGCATATTACAGGCAGAGACCTCTGAGATCGACGTGACTGATTGGCGGAAGCAAAAACCCGTGAGGTGTTAATTGTAGCTGTTTGTTTCAGCTCATTGTTCAGCTGTCGGCCTCAGTTATTGTTCATGGTGTAATTATCTGTGGCAGCAGGCGGCTGGTTTCATGGAGAAGGCTCTCTTATGAGCCTGAGTCGACTCGAGATTTTAACAGAAACCAAGAAAGGCTCAGAGCAGGGATTGGAATTGTGGAATCTGAGGGAATGATCAACTGCTGGTTTAATATTTGAGCTACAAGTTCACAAAATCAACTTGTTTATCATTTGCTTATGTCTGGAGTGGCTAAAATAAAAATACATGAGCTTCAAGAGGTTTGAAGTGGTTGTATTCTTCATATTTATTGATCTCTACGTGACATTTTGATACAAGTCCAGATCATCATCTTGTGTTTCTACATTTAGCCTCCAAGGCGGTGGACTGTCTGCTGGAGTCCAAGTGGGCCAAAGCTAAGAAGGGAGAGGAGGCTGTGTTCACCACCAGGGAGTCGGTGGTGGATTACTGCAACAGGTTGGCTCAGATACGCTCACCTCATTTATTTCTACTAGTGCTGAGCAGAAAACATTTGGTTTATTGGTTATATTTATTATTTATTAGTACAAGCTGAAGTCTGTTTTTTACATTGTAAATTATCGCCTGGCTGTCAAACACGCCTTGTGTTTTCTGTGCAGACTTCTTAAGAAGCAGTTCTTCCACCGTGCTCTCAAGGTGATGAAGAAAAAGCCGGAGAAAGACCCCAAGAAAGAGAAGGAAAAGGAGAAAGTCAAAAGCGACAGCAGCAAGGAGGAGGAGAAAAAGGGAAAGAAGGAGAAAGAAAAGAAGAAAGAGACAGAAGCTGCAGAAACCAAGAAAGAGAAAAATGTGAGTTGAGACATTAACCAAACAAAAGATATTGGACCAATCTGAATCAGAGATGCCCCCAAACTGTTTGTTCTGACTGACAGGAATATTTGCTCAGTGAGTGAATATTTTACCTGCTGCACAAGTTTAAAGTGCAGCTCTTAAAGTTAGACTTGTGTGGACCTGGTGTTTTAGATTAAAGACAAACACAACTTGATGAAAATGAAACTAGACTCTGTTGCAGTTATGGTTACCTGATCAAACAAGAAAATTATACCTCAAGCAAGAAGTCATTTATACATGGTCTTTTTTTGATTACATTCTGGGTGTATGGATCTATAGTTTGAAATGCATAACTGAGTTCTGTCGTGAACAGGACGACAGTCCAGGAACTCCTAAGAAGAAGAAAGAGGTGAAGAAGAAGTTCAAGTTGGAGCCTCATGAGGACCAGCTGTTTCTGGATGGAAATGAAGTGAGAATCCAAACAGAACCATCAAAAACAGGAAGTGTTCTCAAACATTTAGCACATAAAAAACTGTCTCCTGCAGGTGTACGTGTGGATTTACGATCCTGTCCACTTCAAGACGTTTGCTATGGGCCTAATCCTCGGTAGGCCGTGACAAAAAACATTTAAGCGATTTTTGTCAAACAGACGGGGAACGTACTGATCTTGTTTTTTTATGTTTCCACAGTTATTGCGGTGATTGCAGCCACGCTGTTCCCACTGTGGCCAGCTGAAATGCGTGTTGGTGTTTACTATCTGAGCGTTGCAGCCGGCTGCTTTGTGGCCAGTATCCTGCTTCTAGCTGTGGGTAAGTATTCACACGTTTCACATGTAAATACAGACAATACATGTAAAAATCAGTAAACATGATCAAAATTTAAACTCTCTCATCTGTTATTTCCTCTCTTCTCAGCCCGCTGCATCCTCTTCCTCATCATCTGGCTGGTGACTGGTGGACGACATCACTTCTGGTTCCTCCCCAACCTGACGGCAGACGTCGGGTTCATTGATTCCTTCCGACCGCTCTACACTCACGAGTACAAAGGCCCAAAAGCTATCGACAAGAAGGGCTCGGACAAGGCCGAGAAGGACGGCGGCGCCCAAAAGGCTCAGAAGTCCGACAGCGATGAGAAGTCCGACAGCGAAAAGAAGGACGCTGACGACGAGGAAGATGACGAAGAGGAGGCAGGGCGAGAAGAGGCGGACGTCGAGGGAACAGAGGATCGCCACTCGGACACAGACAGCGACCGCCGGGAGGATGACGGCTCGCAGCACAGCAACGGAAACGACTTTGAAATGATCACCAGGGAGGAGCTTGAGCAGCACACGGAAGAGGAAGATGAGGAGGAGGAAGAGGAGGAGGAGGACGGGTCAGAAGTGAGGAAAGAAGGAGGCAGGAGTGAGACTAAAGCCCAGACGGCTGAAACATAAACTTCTTCCAGTCCCATCCCCTTGTTTTCTCTCTGCCCCTCCCTCAACCCTCCCTGCCAGTCCTCCATTCTGACGCCGTGGTGAGGCTCCATCTCTTCCACTGAACAGAACCGGGACAGACAAACACTCGAAGGTTTACGGCTACCCTAACCGAGATAAACGTATACAAACAAGCCTTATGGTGGTTGTGATTCCTCCCTCCTAAAAGTTATTTATCTTTAAATGAAGCTGCAGCTGAACGTGTCTGCCTGAGGAACCTGTCAGACCACAACAACCACCTCTGGTGGCTTGTTTGTTTGTTTTGTTGATCCTTTCAGCTACCCGGTTGGTCGTCTACACCTTAGCTCATTTGAAGTTAAATGAAGATGAAACCATGTTGATCAGCTGTAGATGTCCCTGTTGAAGCCATCAGTGGTTCTGACGCTTCACGTTCCGTTGGTGAGCCTGAAAGCTTCCTCAGGCGGAGACGCTCAGTACGTCGGCTGTAAGCCAGATGGACCAAATCCTGTAGTTTATTCAAATGAAACTTTTAAAGAGATTGACCATATTGTGGCAGATCAAAAGTTTGGACGGCGAAGTAGATCGTTCAGGTACTAGTCATTTTCAACTTTTCTTTTTATTTAAATGGCTCGTGTTCATAGTGCAATTCTCCTCTCAGCGTGAAATACTTGTTCTTTATGAGGCATTGTGAGCACCTGGACACCACTGACATACCTCTAAAGATTGCTTAAGTTGCTAAACAACGAATTAATTCATTTGTAAACTGTACCAGAGAACAGAACTCTAGTGCCAAACACGCCAGAGTAACATGAATTGTTTAATATGAAAGCAAGGGGCTACAGTGTCAAAACGTTTCACCGAGCACAGAAAAAGGTTGTTAGCCTGCAGCTCAGCAAACATTCTTGGTCTCAATGAAACCATTAAATAATGTTCGCACTAGACTTTTAATCCCAACGACTTTCATCGTCTTGCACAAGCTATCGTGCGGTAATGGTGGCCGTACTTTTCTTTTCCTTTAATCCAGCTCCTCTCACTGATCAACTGAAGCCAGTTATCGAGGTCCAAACTGTTTCCTCACCTGATCTTCAAAGTAGACGTGTTTTAGATGCGCCTTTTTAATCATAGCGAGGATTCTATTTAAATATAAAACATAAAGATGTATCATTTATATATGAGTTCTATTGATGTATCAGATATATGCAGAAAATACTCAAGAATTAAAAAAACTATGAAGAAACCTGTTCCTTTTGTGTTAGGAGGAATATTCTTCCCCAGTTTATTTTCATGAGATTAAATTATCATTTGGAGCATTTTTACATTTTTCACTATGTTGACTGTTGTTGTCTGCGTTTTATTAACCTGAAGTTATAAAACTAATTGTTCGTGTGACTCTGACACGTCTTCATTTGAACTTTTTCCACAATGCTTTTCGCTCCTTGTGTTCCCCTCAGACGGCTTTTAGTTTTTTCTTCTGCAGTAATTTAAGTTTAACTCTCTACTTTTCATGTCACCTCGTCTTTTTGTTAGTTTTGTCTGTTTCTCTCCATAACAAACGAAAGTCTCCTCTCGCTTTACTCCAGAAAGCCATTTTGGCAAAAAGACTGAAGACACTTCTCCCAGTTGTTCCTGACTGTTGCACAGTATCGGTCTGTTGTGTGTTGTAGTATTAATACTCTCTGCTGCTGCTTCTCATCGCACATTTCGGGGTGATAAAAATTATATATATATAAAACTTCCATGTTTTATCTGGTGAAGAACTCTGTCCTTTTTGATCACCGAGTCGATATTCTGAAGACCGTCTCCTGCGTTATTGCAGTGTAATTTACTGAAACTGTCTGGAATATATCTGTATGTTATCATTGCAATAAAACCCAAAAAGCCCATTTTTGTTCAGATTTATTGTCTTATTTTATTGCTGGATGAAATGGATTTCCTTACAGATATTCTACAACAGTAATAAAGCACAAGTTTTAAGTTTTTCCGTTCGCATTTGAAGTTACCGGAACTTTTTGCATTTTGTATCATTTTAAATGGTTTGTCTACTTCCTGTTTAGTTTGATCACACTCTGCTGCTAAAAAACAAACTCGTGTGAAGAGTTGAGCTTTATTTTCAGTCAGTTTCTCAGTCATGTAATGAACTAATTTCTGCTCCATGTGATCCGACTTCAACTTTAAGGCTGAAGCTTTAACAAACAAAACATACAGCAGAAAACAATTACAGCAGTCTTTGAGTATTAGAAATATTTCCAACTAATTTGAAAATAAATACATGACATAAATATAACATTAAATTTATACTTGAATCCTTTATGTACAAATTTACATTTAGAGGACTGATTTCAGGTTGATCTGAATTGGTTTGCATGAAATGTAACTTTTTTCCCCTATTTTAATGAACTGGTGCTGTTAAAGTGATGCAGTCTACAGATTAATTATGAAAAGCTTTAGATAGTTCGCTGCATTCTTATTTTTCTTCAGTTTTCTGTGTCTGACGAGTCGGACACGTCTGTGAGCCGGGCCTGCCTCTTGCGGACGTTCCAGTGCAAACACTGAGCCAGACTTTCAAACCAGTCGTACACCAGGTCATGGCAACAGATGGATGGAACGGGGTAACAAGACGTGGTAATCTTAATACTGTCAAGAAAAACAAATCAATAAAACAGGCAGGTTAGAAAAGAAGAAATGAAATCAGATGATGAAACTCACCAGTCTCCATGCTGGATCTCTTGTCTCCTCCTGCCATCAAACGACACCCAGACGTTGTTTCTTGCGTCAGGAGACAGAGTGATCTGTTTGAGAGACGTTAAGAACGGCGTCACTTTACTCGGAGAACGTTTAACAGAATCCAATTGTTTGATTTTTTTTACCATAAGTTCCACACCGGCAGGGACCACGATGGGCCTGAATGAGAGGGAGTGTGGACAGATGGGTGTGACCATGATGGCGGGGACATTAGGGTGGATCATGGAGGCTCCTGCTGCAGCTGCGTACGCTGTGCTCCCTGTGGGCGTGGACACAATCACACCTGGAGGACAGACAGATAAGACACTTTGACCGTTTTTATTTTATGGGTCAAAGTTTTAGAAGCTGGAAGCAGAAAAGGTATGTTTGGGGGGAGGTCTGCTCACCGTCTCCCTGCACTGATGTAATGAGACGTCCATCCAGGTACAAGTCCACGTTGGACAGGTAGGAGGACGGGCCTCGATCCACCACCACTTCATTCAGAACCTGCACAGAAAGAACCCCCAGCTTTGATCAAAAGGACCTGATGAGCACAGGAGACCTGTTCCAACACGATGTTAAATCCTGATACATGATCTTGAGTTTTAGGATGAGTTTATTTTGAAACTAGCTTTTCCAGAGCTTGATTGGTCCAGCCATCCAGAACTGTCCCAGTTC
>JAVKLF010000064.1:5028308-5039488 GCA_034783495.1 Millerichthys robustus | reverse complement strand
TTCTGGGTCTCGAAGCAAAATACTTCAGACAGTAAGTGTCTCTGTGCCTGTTTACAGATCTCAGTACACATTTGTGGTTCTGAATACACATTTGTGAATTTTTTTTACACGTGGATTTTTAACATATTTGCAAACCCGATTACACACACAAGTTGTTTTACACATTTGCTGATTCTGATACAGACACACAACTCTCTACACGCATTTGCAAATATTTTTGCTACAATAATGGCCCCATACCCTATTAATTTAATTTTTACCCTACGTATTATAAAACACGGTGAAATGGAGATGGAGCCACGGTTTATTTCGAAGAAGACTAACGATTTGCTGTTAGTTTAAGAGATTATTGTTCCTTTGTGGAAATGAGAACCAATAATTAGAATAAACAAACCCAAGTCATTGAGTATCTGTCGGCTGTCAATCACACAAACCGTGAAAGCGTTACCTAGCAAAAAGCTAAACTAACCGCTCTGAAACACCGCGAAACGGAACAAAAATGATGTATTACAGCTTCTCACAAACAAGCGAACAAGGTTATATCAATCACCACACCTGAAGGCTCGACTGCGGTAGGACGAAATTCGAGGTGAATTAAAATGCAAACGTAGAAAAAAACATATAACAGATTACAGAACCGTGAATGAACAGCGAGGGAAGTGACGTCATAGCGAACCTAGCTTAATGGTGTACGTTGAAGTTATAGCGCCATGGCTTTCCCCTGCTGGTCACATTTGGAAGTACACGCACAAAGCCCTCTTATCGCTGAATTTTTTTTACAGTTTTTAAGTTGTGCTTGTTTGTTTACAAAATAAGCAATAGGACACGCTGCTTTCTACTTGTAACTTTACATTATATTATTGTTTTTGTCATATGTTATCTTGAGTTATTATTCAAAATCATTTTTGGGTCAACCTGTCTACTACTTGTCTATTAGCCTACAAGAAAAAAATATTAAGAAAGCCAGAGTTTTGGGCCAGAATTACTTTTTGGTTAGCCATTTTAGTCACCATGAAAACATCTTTATGAGCTATCTCATGTTATAATGTGAGAGAAGTGAGTATGTGTTGTGGATGATTCCCTCCCAGACTCCATCTATGTTTACTTGTTTTTCTGCTCCAACATACCCGGATCAGGGATTGAATTCCCCTTTTAAACTTAATTTATTCAAATTAGGTGTGCTGGGGCAGAAAAACCTGCAAAACAGCTTTGCGTGAGTGAGAATCGGACATTGGCCCTTAACTCATTATCATATATATATATATATATATATATATATATATATATATATATATACACCTTAAAATGTGACAAATAGTTGTAAGGTATTTTGCTAACAGACAAACAGAGAGACATGAACAAAAACAAATATCCATAACTGCATGTACTCAGCCCTTTTGACATAAAAGTTTTTTGAATACGTCAGTTTAATAAACAGATTAAAACCAGTGTTTTTGTTAATATGAATTGTTGGACAAGCAGATAATCTGTCCTGTAGTTTAACTGTGAGGCTGTTTTTTTAGGCTGTCGTGTGTCAGATAAACATCTCTGCAGTAATCTGACCTCACTTGGTCCGTGTTTGATTAAATCCAATGTTTGCTTACACACTATAGTCCAAGACTGAAACAGAGTTGCCATTGTTTTTTCCAAACCACACCTTTTGAACCTGAAATAGTGAACAGACCAATGTCCTCTGCTGCTTCCAACATCAAACTTCAAGGTAATTTTGTCTTTTATCTCTTTGAGTGTTAATTAAAGTCTTCCTTTCCTTGATGTTTATAGAAAACCATTTAAGTTGAGAAACACACGAAGAGAACACTCACAGTTAAAAGGCTTTTTATTTTAACATGACTATTTTGTAAAAAAGAGGAAGATAAATGACCACTGAATCTCTAATACTGCAGCTTGAGGGTGAATTATTTATAGATCGCAGTTCATCTGTTAAAAAAAAAAAATCTAACAAGTTTTTTAGCTGGAAAAGAAGTTAATTAGAAAATGTAGAATTGGAAATAGTACAGGTATGTACATGTAAGTTTGGAACCAATCATTTGTTTAGTTCATTTTTTTCCTGTGTGGTTCAAACTGGGTTGGCTGGGGGAAGAAGGAAGAAGCTGAAGTCACAAATGCACCAATCAAATTTCTGCAACACTGGAACTGAAACTAGCTGACGTTTCAGGATGTTGGCTGAACATGCTGTGTGCTGCCAGTAAGTTGTCGTTTAAAAAGAAAAGATCATTTATTTCACACTGGATGTTCTTGTAGTTAAATGTTTAATTTATAATTATTGATTTGGTTTTGTTTGGCTTTTGTTTAAAAAACAACCTCCTGCTTTGCGGTTGAACGCAGACACAGAGGGTTTACTAACTGTGTCTGAACACTGTGGAGTGAAGACAAAAAACAGCAGATGCTGCAGGGGCCATGCTCTTACTTTACGTTTTCTTTTTCTCTTTACATGTATTGTATATATTTTTACTAAATTACTTTGTGCAGTGTATCAACCTGGTGAATCGGTCAGAGTAAGTTTATTTTAAAAGTCTATTCATTTATAGATATTTTATTGAAGTGGCTTTTGGGAAAATACTGAATCCAATTCCAATTCCCAGAGGAGACAATAAAGTATTTATCATATTGTATCAAGCCAGACAGTTTCTTTACCCACTTTTAACTTTTAAAGTCGCAAGGAGCTGGTATCATATCGTGTTGTATTGTGTTACATTGTATCATGTTATATCGTATCATGTTGTATTGTGTTGTATTATGGATTGTGTTAAATCTTATTGTATTGTACCATGTCGCATCGTGTTTTAGCTCTGTAGCTTCAGCTGTTTTTGTTTTTGTTATTTATCTTTCAGCTCCTGGTGAACTGCTCTAGCCCACACATCATGTATATCTCCAGAATCCCCATCCTGCTCACTCTGGGAGGGAAATGTCTGCTCAACTGGGTCATGGTGATTCTCCAGAGGAGGCAGATCTGCAGAAGCTTCCTGGGAGTTTTCAGCATTTCTCTCGCTGTTGTCGACACAGTGCTGACATTCTCCATCGCCAAACTTTACATCCACAACGACGAATTTGTTGTCCTCTTCGGCTACATGATGACCAAATACGATCCTTGTTTGCTGCTTCAGATCACCGGACACATCAGCCGGGTGCTGCAGTGGCCCGTGACCTTCATGGCTTCTGTGGATCATCTCAGCGTTGTGACTAGAAAGTTAAAAGCCACAACGTTTAAGCCGACGTGGGTCTTCTACTCATATGCAACCGCCTTTGTGTGGCTCATCACTGCTCTTTATTTTCTCCTGCTGTACGACTTTGTTCCAGATATATCTAAAGACAACACAATCAGGTGCAGGATCGTCCGTTCCTTTCAGACCTTTTACATCACCCTGCTGCTCCTCCTCGTCCTGGCTTGCGTTGCAGTGTTTTCACTCATCGAATCTCTACTAAAAAGCCAAATTCTAAACCAGGGCCAAGCTCCCTGCAGGGTAAGTTTTGTTCAAGAAACAGTGCAAAACTTCCTCCACACTTGGACTCCATTCCTGGCTTTCCTGGCCGCCCTCCTCTTTCTGCCGGTGGGAATACCTTCATACATGGATCTGAATGCCGTCTGGCTGCGTTTTCTTAACAGCCTTCTGGTAGCCATTGTTTTATGTGCAGTCTGTCCGTCCTCGCAGGTACTGCAGGACCTGCCAAAATCTGCTGCAGAACAGCGTCTTTGACTGGAGCAGAGGACAAAACACGCGTTTTAGGAAGTCATTTCAAGAGGAAAGTCCAAACTTACTTTCTGTCTATTGATCTTTTTAAATTCTTGTGAAACTTAAGTTTTCTGAAAAACCTAAAGTTGTGAAGAAAAAACTGTTTCTGTTACTGTTTTATAGTATTTCACAATTGTCTTTGTTTATATATTAAAAGGTGCCATCACTATTGACCTTTTAAAGTAAACATATTTATTATATATATATTATTGTAGTCTGACAATATTCACACCATTATATGGTGTTTAGCCACATTTTACTCAATATGCAACGTTTTGTTCATTAGTGTTGCACTGTAAGGCCAAATTTGTGCGTTTTTTAGAGCATTAAGTTCACATAAACTTAAACATAAAATGATGTCAGATAGATTAACAAACACATTTTTTTATCTTTTAGTTTCTAAAATGAAACAAGAGATTCTTGTTTTTATCAAATCACACCTAAGAAAACGAGAACATTATTATTGTTTTTTTTTTTTTAAAAAAAGGACACCACTATTTTTTTGACACTACAGAACTTTACTTGAAATTGATCCAAGTTCATTGTCTATACAGGGTTTATATTTACAAGATCTTAAATCAGGGAGGAAAAAAAAAACAAATAAACACTAGATACAACTGAGGTATCGGCTAAAAGCATTTACAGGTGTGTAATTTACTCTGATGATCAACAGGTAGAGATGCAGTGTCCTCTGCTTTAAAAAACATCTTATATCACAACATGAGGTAGGAGAACAGTGTCTCTATTCATGCAAGAACAAACGTCTCATCACACTGTAGTATCGGCAACGGTCGTACACAGACACCGCGGTTCAGGTTTCCAAACAGCATCGAGGGAAAAAGAATAGCTTCTTTTTGATTTATGCTTTTTTTAGCATAACAGAATGTTATTTTACATTTTTATTGAGATCAGTCACCACAGTAGCTCAGTTTTGGACTGAAAGAGAAAGTTTTAGTTCAAAAGTGGTGCTTCAGTTTAGTGAAATCCACAAACTTCTGTACAAACCGGATCTAAATTTTCACCACGCTGTGAGAAGCAGAAAAGACTCCACGTGCTCTTATAAAAGATTATTTTGTCCTATTAATTAGTCCTTGTTGTGTCACAAACCCCTAAAAATACTGAACAGTGCCTCCTTGTGTATGAAATGCAAACCACTTGATCTGATCGTGTGTTGAATTTAAAGAATAATTACCTTTCTGTTCAGCTTTAGAGGCAAAAAGAAGAGACTGAAAAGTAATACTGACAATCATCCATCGATGAGGATGGAACATGATTTGAATGTGAGAACATGAACGCACATCCAGAGCTACATGAGCAAGTTTTTCCTGTATCAGAGCAGAAGCTTCGATCAAATCAGGCTACAATTTACAATCTGTATCATCTTACTTTGACTTAAAACGTAGCCAGCATCGTAACCCTTATTGATATAAAACTCTTCAATATTCATGCATGTGAACTTCTCCACAGTATGTGGCATTACACGGCTGGAAACCTTCAGGTTTTTTTTTTTAAACAATGAACAATTTGATAGAATAAGAATAACCTGGTGACATAAAATGTAAGGGAAGCAAATCATGCAGAAAATCTTTTTTTGTTTGTTTCAGAATTAATTTTTTACTACAAATTTTCAATTTAGAGCAACAGAGTTTGCTAAGGGTGTTTAAATAGGAGCAAAAAAAAAGTTTAAAATATAAAGCTTACATTACACATTACACAGTCCGCTAAGGTAAAATTCATAAAAACAGATGCATCACCTCTAAATGTGGGGAAGAAGTGTGTAACAAAGTTTTTTTTCTCCTTGTTTTGCTGTTGTCTGAGTAAACCATGCACTTTATTCCCCACAACATCCACTCAAAAAGCCTGCAAATATTGTTTATATATATATATTAATATAAATATATATATATAAAGCTAAAACATTTCAGCTTCACTGAAAGCCTTGGTTCTGGTCTGAATTATATACCTTTTTAAAGATTATTTATATAAGAACAGTTAATATATTAACGACTACTTTATTTACAGAGTGAATATAAATCTTTAGTTAATATGTTAAATATTTTTTCTCTGGTTTCAGTAAATGTTTTAATGGAACAAACATTTATGGCATTTGTAGATTTGCTTTCGTGATCGTCAACAGACCACCTCCATCGACCGCTCGATCTTTAAAGGTACTCATTGCAAAGTCCTGAAGACCGACCCGAGACATCCAGCAGAAACAAAATCGGCAGGGTTTTTTTTTCCACGTATTGAGCGTTAATGTATCCTAAATCCAAATGTCATGTTTGTGAAGAGCTGCCAGCTGCCATGTGCGTTTGTTTACCTTCGGAAACAGAAAAAGTGACTGAAAACAGGTCAACAAGAAGTAGAAGAAGTGTCGTCAGGGAGGGAGAAGGCTGACGATTTGGATGTGTCAGTACAAATTTATGCCAAGATCTGTTGAGTAAAATATCATGAAAACTACTGAAGTGAACTCCTTCAAACTGCACCACGTGATTAAACTTCAGCAGAACGGCTTGTTTTGTTTGTAATGAGTACCTTTAGGCTCTGTTATCGTAAAGGGAAGTTGTGTACAAAAATCTGCATCGAACAGGATGGAGCACAGTGGAATGTCTTATCAGTTTGCATTAATAGTAGATGCATAAAGAAAACAGCTCAGCGTTTAGCTGAAGACGATCTCATTACACAGCTATTACACACTCACACACACACACTCGCTCACAGGGATCTTCTTAGTGGGAATAAAAAGAGCTTTTTGCCTGGCAACTGACACAATGAGGATCCTCTCTTTCTCTGATTGGACTTCTGCTGATATGGAGCTGGAGATCCGTGGCCCCCGACAGTGGACCGAGGGCCTCCAGACAGCTGCAGCTGCCCTCATTCTGGTGGCACAAAACGGGAAAAACAAGAAGAAAAAGAAAAAAGGGGGCTCCCTCAGTACTCCCAGGGTCCAGGCCACCCAGCCTGCAGAGGGAGAGGAGGAGGACTGCCGGTCCCTCCCCTCGCTCACCCTCCCTGCTTGAAAAGAGAACCAGAACCGGACTATCTGCTTTCACCCTCATTCTTAGAGGACAAACGGTGCAAGGATAAAACTGTCTGCAAGCTCGGAGCGTGGTGACAGACTTTGATCAACCACTGGAAACTCTGAGGCTGTTGTTCTGCATCAATGCTTCGATGCACTCGAGTGTACAGGGATGTGTCCAATATATTATAGCGCTACCATACATGTGAGACGCTTGCTTTTTTTTTGTTCTTTTTTTTTTGTCCCACGAATCTTAAGTGCTGCTTCTTCGTTTTGATGGAAGATGTAATGAGGGTTTAGTCCAGGTGCAGCAGAGCAGAGTAAAGAGGAAACCAAGCTTTAGTCCAGGCCAGAATATTATATTTCTGTCTTTAAAAGGGGATAAAGAGGGGATGCACTCAAAACAGTCACTTCCAATTCATCATCACTATTGGCATATTATCATGAGGTTTTAAAACATCTGCAAATGATTTCTTCTGTACAGTAAAGGTCTTTTTTCCCTCCATAAAGACTTGATATTTTAACATCTTATAGTATATTTGTGTCTATAAGGAGTCCAAAAAAAAAAAGAAAAAACAAATATTGAAATGTTTTTTCAGTGTCCTGCACTCGCTTGTATTTGAGTGTTTGGAGTTTGTTATAAAGAAACACTGGACACAGCCCAGGGAGCATAAAGTGTCTGTGAGCACTGGGCCGACTGCAGTTCCTGGGAGTAGAAGTGTCATCAGTGATGAACTGAGGGTCCACAAAGTGTTTCCCTCCAGAAACAAGTGGGAACATAGTGATGGGTTTTGAGCTGGTCTCTTTTTGACCGACCTCATTGTCTCAAGAGCAGCTGTTTGTTCAGTAAAAACTATAAATTAAATTCAACATACATGCCAAAAAATCTTTAAATACTGTTCAAAGAGAGGGGAAGGAAGCAGAAATAAAACAAAAGGATAAAATGTTCAATTAAAACAGGATGAAAAGAGGTGAGGCTTTTTGTCTGTAGAGTTGGCGGGCGATATGGGGTGGCAGAGGGAGGAGCAGCCTGGGGGACGGGTGGCTGTTACTTCTGGCCAGTCGCGGGGGCCTCAGACGTGGAGGAGGAGCAAGGTGGAGAGTGGGCGTTCAGGGGTCCGGTGGAGGGGGTAAGAGGGGGAGACGGACTGCCTCCCATCATGCCAGACTGGGCCATCTGCTGCTTGAGCTGAGCGATGGTGTGCTCCAGCTTCTCCCGCGCCTCCCGCTCCCTGTGCAGCTCCTCCTGCAGCTCCTGCCGGTCGGCCTCCGCCTGCTCCAGCCTCTGACGAAGCTCCGACAACTTAGATGACACAAAAAAAAAAGCGGTCAGTGTATGAATACAACACGTCGAAAGACTCTGAGAAGAAACCTTTCACTGCAATGTTTGATTCTAGATGTTAAACAGCTCTGGTTTTGGGAACAGGAAGTTATGAGTGTCAGGTCCTCCGTCGGTCCGACAAACACACACATACACACTGTTAACGCACAGAGAAAGTGTGTTTTATGGTGGGAGCAGACAGGAGGTGATCCTGCAGCTCTGAGCTCCAGCCTGCAGAACATGGTCTGTGTTGAGGCTGAGTGTGGTGGAAACCAAAACAAAGGTTCTGAGTGTGTTTTTCCATTCTTCCAGTAACTCAGACAGGACAGAATTAATCATATTTGACATATCCAAAGGAGAAAGAACAAGAGAGAGAGAGAATATATATTTCAAATCATTCCGCATACCATCATATTCATGCAGAAAAAAAAAACTAAATGATTATTCTATATGTGTTGTTTAACTATGTCACAAAGATTTATCATTATTAGTTTTTAAACCAGTGGTGAATGTGTGTGTCCTGTACCTGTGCTGTGTAGTGGGCCTCTTGTTGGCGTTGGGTCCCTGGCTCGCAGGCGCAGGCCTGCTGTCGGAGCTGCTCCAGACGAGTCTCCAGCTCCAGCTGCTCCTGGCGGGCCTGGCTGAGCTGCCGAGCCTGCTCGCTGTGCACCGCCTCCAGCTCGCTGCGCAGCTCCCGCTGCTCGGCGCTCAGCTCCTGGAGCCTCGCCGCTTCGCCCCCTCGCAACGCCTCCAGCTCCTGAAGACAGAGTCAGAGAAAACAACTGTAATAATGTGACACTGCACTGACCCCTGTAGGAAAAACACTTGAAATCGTAGACCATTCCTCGGGGAGTTGCCACAGGAGGGTCAACACTGCCCAAATTCTGACAGGATTCAGAACTGGGCTTTTAACCTCTAACACATACTAACACTTATTCAGTGGGAGTATAAAGTAATCTAGAGCAGAAGAAATGAAAGAAATCTTGTCCAAATTCAAATGAGCATGAATACAGTAGCTGATGGATAATTTGTGACTGTTTTCCTACTGAAGGATCTCTCTTCTTTGACCACAAACTCTCCTAAAAAAAACATAAATCATCAGATGTAGGTCAGATTTATTTCTATAAGTGCAAAGTGGAAATAAATGTGTAGGTTTTAATAGTTCCAATTCCAAAAAAGTTGGGATGTTGAGTAAAATGTTTAAAAAAAGAAGAATATAATGATTTAAAAATGTCTAAAACTCTAAAATATTTATAATTACAACTCTTTCTAAACAATGGTCACCACGTCCTCACTAAAGAGGAGACGGATTATCCACTTTGTTATCATTGTATCATTTAAAGGTCAGCTTCTCTGATGGTATGGGGGTGCATTAGTGCCTCTGGCAACATTAGTGTTTTAAAACACTAATTTTCAATCAGTTTCTGTCTAACTTGAAATAAAACTAGCAGCCCATCTGACGCCCAGAGGAGGAGCAGGAGGGGTTGGTGGAAGGTTAGCATCCCCTCCATGTCCACATCAAGGACACATAAAGGCTGGAACAGTCACGGTCTGGTTGATCTTGTGAACATTTTTCTTTTCCGCCCACCGACTCACCATTTCCAGCTGCAGCTTCTTGTGCAGGGTGGAGTTGAGCTTCTCCTGCTGCCTGCTGTACATCTGCATGATCTCCACCACAATCCTGTCCTTGTCGTCCTCCAGCCCCCCGGCTGCCGTTGCAGCGCCGCTCGTGTCCTTAGCCGCTACTTCGGTTTCTGATGACAACGACAACGCAGACAGAGGAGTGTGGGTGGCTTTCCTGCAGCCCGGGCTGCTTGTCTCCATAGAAACTGCCTGGGTTTGGCATTTCCTCTCAGTGGCTGACAAGACAGCAGCAACACTTTGGGATTTGGCCTCCTCGGCGTCGGTAGTGATGGGAGGCGACGCGTGGAGATCTGAGGAGGGTTGAGAGAGGAGGATGAAGGAAGTGGTTGAAAGACAGAAAGTGTGAGCTGGGCTGGTGCACAAACCAAAACACGCTTAGCAACACCTTCTCACACAACCTCATGAAAGCTGAAACTTCTTCCTAAACGAAACACACACACACTTATCCACACAACATGGAAACAGCAAACACTCGCCCACAAAGTCTCTGTGTTTTTGCCCTCAGACACACAGAAAGGAATAAAGGGCTCGTGTAGGAGCGCTGCACTGCTCTGCATAACTTCTTGTTTCTTTTTATTGGTTTGTTCCCTCACTGTGGTCTTTAAGCTGAGCATCATGGGAAACCATGAGTAGGTTGAAGAGATTCAAAGCTTTGATGCTTTAAAGATTTGATTCTGCTTTGAAGATGTGCTTTATAAATATTTACTTAAAACTTAGGCATAAAGGGAGGCGGGTGATATGCAATCCTTTAAGGGAGGCTATTATTGTTTTTAAGACTTGTTTCATGGAGGCTTTTTGGCAAACTATTAAGTTCTGAGCAATTTCCAGCCTACTTTCTGCTGCGAGTCGTGGCGTTTTTTACACAATAAATTAGTCAAAAACAGTCGAGTGCTCAGAAACAGGCGGGGAAGAGGGAGACAGCAAAAGGAGATAAAATGAAAAAAGGAGAGCACACAACAGGAGGAGAGGAGTGGGTGGATGAGATGACAACAGACAGAGGATGGAAGAAAGAAGAAAGAGACAAGAATGGATGGATGGATGGATAGGAATGGGAACAGATGGATAGCCGACTCAGAGTGACTGTAGATGTGTCTGCCAGAAAAACGGCGAGATGGAGGGAATGCAGACAGATTGGTTGAAGAGAAGAAAGAGTAAAGAGAGAGAGGAGGGCAGGCTGGCAGTCAGACGCTGCGTTAATAATGACAGACAGAAACGGTTGCTGTGATTCATCCTTTTTGTCTCGATGTAAACGTGCAGCAACAGCACAGAGAGGAGGTCACTGCTGCTTGTTCATCGATAGTCGGGAGCCCGCAGAGCTGGAATCTGAAGGTCAATCAACACGTCGGTGCATCACTGCAAGCTGTAGAGAGCCGTGTGTGTGTGTGTGTGTGTGTGTGTGTGTGTGTGTGTGTGTGTGTGTGTGTGTGTGTGTGTGTGTGTGTGT
>JAVKLF010000064.1:4982386-5002870 GCA_034783495.1 Millerichthys robustus | reverse complement strand
CCGCATGAGCAGAACATTCTGACGTAAGTGGTTCAATATGTGACAAAAGGTAATTGCAAAAAAAGTACGAAAATATATGATTCAGATCATTTCCTTGTTTTTATCTAGCGAGTACATTTAACAGCAAATAACATGAAACTCATCGACAGCAACCGAAACTGTAATCCCGGCAGGTTTTCGTCTTCTCGTGGAAATGTGCCGGAGTTTCCTCAGCTGGAGCGCGCCCCGGCCGGCCGGCTGACCCAGAGTCTGTTGTCACGAGTCCAGGAGGGCAGAGAGGCTCGGCCCAAGCTTTGACAAACAACACAGCCTCTCTCCCGCTCTGCCAGCAAGGTCAGCAGTTGTATTATGAGAGCAGATGTGCCCATCCCCAGAGAACAACAAGAGGGACATTGATTTTCCTGTAATAACATCACTCTGTGTACTGCAGGGAGTAAATTAATCTCATATGTGCAATAACCCAACCTGCTCTGATTGTTCATCGGGGGTTTGAAGCAAAAAAGCTGAGGGATGAGGAGGACAGAGTTTAGGGATTTGGGACTTGTAGACAAAGTGTGGCATTGATAAGCCTCTCCATTAGCCGGGAGTCTAACTGTTATTGGACTTAGTACTAAGTGGACCCTGGGGACCCACACCTCGCTAGCCGTTTTCATACGTTTCGTCTCAGATCAATGTGAGATATTGAAACGTGTTTTAGGTTCCTCAGTGGAGGTTCGTGTAATTTGGAGGCAACGATGCGGCGTGAGGTCGCACACAGGTCCGTTCGGGATGTAGATTTTCTGCTCTCTGATGTGTCATCTTTGTAACGTCCGTCTCTGACAAAGAAAAAAAAATCCCTTTTGAGGGTTAGTAATCATTTAGCACTCATAAGGAAACAGACAACAAAGAGTACTGGAAATAAGGTACAAGTAGTCAGATGTACAAACGGCAACTAAATGGAGCATCAAGATAAATGTTGCTGACTGTGCTGATTTATAAAATCATGTTCTGAATCATTTTGGGGGATATGAGGCAGACAAATACGTTTTTGCTCATGTCTGTATTTGTGTATCTGCCTGTCCTAAATATCTCATAAACCATGGGACAAATTGTAAGCACACTTGAAGAAACACATCACTTCCTGTGAACACAGTTTGCGGTGTCAGCAACTTCGTCCAGAACTTAAAGAGTCCATCCAGCCTCTTGTCATTGTGCTGTTCGAAAGCCTGCCTCTCTGATGGTATAGGGGTGCATTGGTGACTGGCACCTGACGCATCTGAAACAGATTTCCTCAGATCCTGGATGTTTACGAGCTGTTGTTAAAAGAACAGAGGTAAACATGGCCCTGTCCAAACCTTTTTGAGATGTGTTGCTGCCATTAAATTTAGAATTATTATTATTAATATTTGTAATTGCTTACAACTGTCACGAAAGATGATGACTTTTTTTAGGGATTGGTAGTCCTTTGAATTCAGTTTATTTATTGTTAAATCACAACAGTCGTCTCAGTGAACCGTATAAAAACCCTCCACATACAGAAAGAAATGAAAATGAGTAGGCTAAACGTTATCAAACTAAGAAAGCCAGTGGATTGTGTCGAATCTTATCTTTGTGGCCTGAACAGCATGTTGGCGAGAAAAGGAACAATTTCCTTTTTTAATAGGATAAAACCTCCAGCAGAACCAGAACCAGGCTCTGGAGGGGCGGCCTTAAATGTAACTTTACCTAAAATACACTTTTACTCATAATGAAGAAGACTGTAGCTTTTGTTTCTCATCTTTCACCATCAACCCGTCCTGTTCTTTTGGTATCTGATACTGGGCCTATTAAAAAAAAAGATCTGGCACCATCAGGCTTGACTGACCTACATTGCATTCAGTTTTTTTTTTTATTATCAAAGTGTTCGTGTTACTGTACATGACATTATTTACTCTGACCCTGGTAGGTAATATTGTCTTATTTAAGATAACTGTTTTAGACTGTAAGAAAACAAAACCCTGTCAGAGACCAAATCATTAGTTGTTTTTCTGAGGTTCTGGTGCTGAAATTACTGATATCTCTATCAGCACAAAAACAGTACATTATGATAACAAAGAGAAATTTTGGAAACGAGAAGCTGAAATGGGAATGTTGCAGTCAAAAGAGGACAGAACTGTCCCACCCCTAGCCGTGGGAACATGTTTGTGTAAAGTGAAAATAGTTGTACTAACCCAAACATGAACTTCATTTAACTCGTTTAAATTTAATAAATATGTTTGGGTTTTAAATTTACAGAACAGTAATGGATAGTGGGGTTTATCTTCATAATTTAATCATTCATTCATTGTGTAAATACTATTAACTAGTCTTATTGTGCTAGCCTTTTGTTTCTTTACGCATTTATCATTCTGCTACATTCAGCTTTAGCTAGCATTTTATTCCTTTTAGCCACCCTTTTGCAACGTTTGGCCAGACTTTTGCTTCATTTAGCTTTTAGCAGGTGTTCTACTTTTAGCTTTTATTTAAGGTTTGGCTACTTTTCACCTAAACAGTACAGTTTTACGTCCTTCAGCATTCACACTGTATTTTCACGATAACATTTTTATTTCTTGTGACATATTTTAATTCATGTCATCCACAAGGAGGGTGCTGTAGCTCCCTCAGCACCCACATCCTTGCTCACAAATCTGTGGCTGTTTTTACTACATGACACACATTTGGTTGGAACGTTTTCTTCTTCTTCTTTCTGTTCTTTACTCTTCAACCCTGTACTCGTCAGTCCTTCACTCCGTGTGGACTGGAGGTGTTCGTTCAAGTGCCCGCAGATTAAACTCATGTTCCTCTTAAACTCAAAGATAACCTCCACAGTAACACTGCACTCGCTGGAGCGGAGCACTCCGATCTGTGGCTCCCTCACAGGCCCAGCCACGCCATTTAAACAGCATGTTTTACAAACAGGTTGCATTTAGCACCAAGTATGAGTGTGCTGCTGAATGCCTTCAGGGAGACAAAAACATCCAACAAGATAAATGCAATTAGAGCAGGATGGTTTTCCTCAGTTCCTCTTGGTTTACATCATTAATTATACAAGGTTAGTCTTTGACGGGTCTTTTTTCGGCGAGGGTGGGGGGGACACCACCACTATTCTCTTTTAGGGAGGGCACTGGAACAAGGTCACACATTCCATGAAGGAATACAGAATCCTAACAATTCATTACTCCATGCAGCAACGCCAGGCTTCTCCTGCGTCGCTGTAAAAATCTGGTTCAGCCAGGAAATCATGCTACTTTTAGCTACTCTTTTGATTTCCAAGCGTTTTGTTTGCTCGAGCTCTTAGCTTCAACTGTTTCAGCGTCTTCAACGCAATTCAGCACTGAGCATTCACGTCGCTTTTTCACAGAAAAATGCCATTTTCTCAAGATATTTTTGACCCAATTATTCCCATTTCCCCTTTATCACCTCCTAACACTTTCAGCGTGAGGGCAGAGAGGAGAGCGACATTGTCGACGACCTTTTCACCCCCAGAGGCCTCTCTGAAAGCGACACAGAAGTCACGTGACCAGCAGGGGAGACTGAGGGACACTGCTCAAGCTGAACACATCCAGTTTAATTCCCTTCACCGCAGGATGCCCAAATGGGAGGGGGAGCTCAGGTTAAAACCCTGCAGTAGAACTGATGAAGGGCATTAAAACAATTTTTTAAAAAGTGCCAACATTTCAAACAAGATCCAATTTTAGCAGGTCACCTTGTAGGACAGGTCCTGGAAGGCTGATGTCAACTTAAGTTTTATTGACAAGATCTAATCTCTACAAATACAGCTGAATATAGGTACATTTGTATTTTTATGAATTTGTTTGAACCCATCTAGGAGTGAATGTGTGTCAGTCAGCAAGCTCACTGGATTTACAGACGGCTCACGTGACCGTCGTACCAGAACCACGACGTGCAAATCTGTCAGCTGATCGCCGCAGAGCAGATTCTTTTGTTTTTAGGGTAAAACTCCAACAAAAATAAATAAAAAGCTGTCAATTGTGTGCTAAGTTTCTGCAAGTCCTAGGAATTTTCTGCGATGATGATTGTTTAAACTAAAAAAGGTATTCGCAATACATTAGACTTCAATTTGTCTTAACACGCATGATTATTTCATATAATTCAGAGAAAACCCAAATACCGTATGATGACAGATTAAGACCAGAACACACGTTTTTTTTTTACCACAAGGAGAAATAAAATGTTTATTTTACCATCCATTTGTCTTTTTTCTTTAAAGCACTAATAATAAAGTTCTACAGATGGTAAACATCTGCAGAACATGTACAAAACAACAGTGTTTCTATCGGGTTCACCGTTTAACAATTTGGAATCATTGTAGTGATAAAATATTCAAATTTGAAAGAACAAAACAGTAATGAACAAAGCAAAAATAAAAATAAAAAAATGTGTAACAGGTGAATGAGATCACAAGAACCTCATACAGACCATTTGCTTTAGTGTCATGTCCAGGTGGATGGTCAATGTTTGGCGCTTTGTTTGCTTTAAAGCCATTTTATAAAATCTTTATTTCAAAAATCTAATTTTGTGCTGCGTGTAGTAAAACAAAACAAAACAAGAAGCAAAACAGTTTATTTTAAAGCCACATTTTAGGACCAAAACTGCTCAGTGTTGTAGGTTTGGACTTGTCTCAATAGTCTAGTGTTTTGTTTTTGGAGTTACAACAAAAGAACTAGAAGAAAATACACAAAAAACCAATAATAGAACATATGTTTCAGAAAGGCATAGTGATAAAAAAATAACAAAAAACGAAAAAATTCTGAATATATAAATTCTATGACCTAGGACAGCACATTTCCTCATGTATACTGTACCAGCTAACAAGTACCGGCAGACATTTTTCTTAAAAACATTTTTTTTTGGTCCTGTGTGAGTGTCTTTTTTTTTTGTGGAAAACTGCACAGCGACATTAAACCTGCGCTCAGGTACTTTGTGCTATTCCTCCAGCCCGTTTCACGACAGCTCTTTCATTCACAGTTTTGAGAGCATAAACTCGACATTATACTTCAGTTTAATTTCCTTCATTGTGTGGAGAAGGGACCTGAAGCTCTTATTTTCCAGATTTTGAGCGCTTATCTAGTTCACTTACTCAGGCTGGATCTGTTAACACTTACAACTGATATGTTAAATAAAATATGAGAAAATATATAGATTTTCATCTAGTGTTATATTGTTTAAATTTTCTAAAGAAGAATAAACAAGACAAAGCTAGTTCAAAAGTGACAAAGAAGATCTCATTTTTGTCCGACGGTGGCTTGAAGCTAAAAAAAGGCCTTGTCTAATGTTTATCCTCAGTAGCACTTTTGTTTATGTATATATGTACAAACATTTTTGAATTGAAAAACACCCCACAAGCTGAAAGTTAGTGATGCTCAGTCTGTCGGGGGCCGTGACTCGTCTCTCTCACCCCCACGTACAGCAACCTTGGAAGAACTCTTGTGGCTATGTTGTTTACTGAAGGAGAGGCCCCCCGATGAAGAGTACTGACAACAAAAGGAGATTTACATGGTGTATAAAAAAATAATAAAAAAACAAGGTAGGTTTAAGGGCAAGTGGTTATAAATGGCAGAGTGTGAGACTGGTTTTGGCAAATAAGCGTTCTAGTGTGCATGTGCGGCCCTGGAACAGAAGGTTGATGTCGCCGGGTCGTCTCGTAACCATGCAGCTTGAAGACACTGAGACGCCACGTAAACACGTCGTTTAAGTGTGTGTGTGTGCGTGGGTGGTGTTCATGAGGGCAGACATCGGGTCTCTCACACGCACTCCTCTGCAGACATCAGCAGGGGGTTGATGTACTCGAACCCTTCAAACTCAGACTGGTCGATCTTCTTCACTACATCCCTACAATGAAAATGGGATTGAATTTTTAAAAAAGGAGAAAGTAGTATGAACAAAGTTAGGGTTAAAGCTATAAACTGTGCGCAGATGTAGACGTGACTCACTCGTCGTCGGGCGTGAGCTGGATGGGCTCGTTGGTGAACTGGGCATCAAAGTTGTCCAGTCCAAATTCCCCTGAGATGTTGGGTTTGAACGGAGGGACCACCTGCTTCTGTTCCAGCTGAAACGGCAACAAACAGACCACAAAGTGGCCCAAAAGTGGAGCAACAATGAGCTAAAAAAACAAATCTGTGATAACTTTAATGATCATTAATCATTTGCTGAATAAAAGCTAATATTTTGTGGGGTTTATAATCTGATTTTAGATCCATCAGATCAGCAGACATGGAAAAATCTAAATTCAAATGTCCAAAATGGATTTTGTTAACGTGAACCTGAGCTGCCACTTGAAGAGTCGGCTGAGTAGGAAACTATAGTTTCAGCATGGCATTCTTTTATCTTGGTTTCATATTAGTTCCCAGAAACATGCCATCTTTTCTAAAATGCTTTGAGAATGACCAAACCCTTTCAGAGTCACTTCTTCTTCCACCTGATGCCCATCTGTAAGCGAACACATCCATCACTGCTCGCTCACGGACCTATTTCTGCTCCCACTTGTTCCAGCGGTTGCTTGGAAGCCAACCACTGCGCCACCTGCAGGCCAGCGGTTAAAATGTAGGCTCTGGTGTTTGTGTTCACGTTAGGAGGGGTGGAGGTGCAGGGACTGCACGCTGATCCGTCCAGACACTCTGACCAACTGCTGTGTCCCTGCTCCAGACCAAACAGGGGAAAAGTAGGTCACGGTGATCCCTGCTGAGCTGCCTGGCCTGTTTCTCATCTGCCGGCGCACGCCGGTCTGCCTCTGTGAAACGTGATCCTTCGCACGTGGGCAGTTTTAAAAAGTACAGCCGCTCTTCACTGCGGGCACTAATGAAACTACACTGGTCTATAAACACAGAGACCATAAGATCGCAATACATAACATGTTATCCTGTCCTGCTTTAACAAAAGGCAAGATTCTGAACCTCAGGGTGTGAGTCTGTATATATTTATTGGATTAAATTTCCTTGGTGTTCTTATGAGAGATTCTGATACAAAACACATGAGAACTGACAGCACTCTGTTCCACATTCAGATTTACAGCTGAAAGCTTTCCAGAGAGATGATGCACAGAATTGCATCTACTGTAGAGGTGAACACCAGTCAAAGGAAAACTTGTGAATGCAGTCAACTGTGGCTTTCAGTATCAGTGACCGAGATTACAGACCGCCGTTTCAGAGGAAGTAGGAGAAGCCTCTTTGAACACTGGAACCTCAGTGGGTAGATCACAGTTTCATTCTGAAGCTTGAGTAAAACAATGGCTAAAAATAGATTTAATTACAGCTTCTTTATAAATTCAGACTACCACAGCTGAACGTTTTGGCTCTATATGCTCCATCTCTACGATCTGTTTCTACTAATATTCATTTCATCTTTGGCTTGCGTGCCAGTCCATGTGTTAGTCATCCTATCTACTGTTGTCAGTCCTCTGCCTGGCCCGTTTGTTCCTAACTGCTTTAAATAAGGACACAAGTCTAAGACGAAAGCTCCAAACTCTCAGCTCTTTCACAGTGGCTACACTTGCAGGTCCTAACAGGAAGAAATGACAGATTTGACGCTCTGCTCTCTGTCTTCGACCTACATGATAATGGGCATGCACCAATTTGTTTCTCTATGATCTAAAATTATGAAGAAAATCAACATAAACCTGAAAAATAAGGCAAACCCTGACCAAAGAGAGAGCCAACGGGGAAAAAAAAACAAAAACAAAACAACACAACTCAATCACTCACAAGTTCCCAGTCGACATTTCGGAAGAACGGATGGCCGTTGATGTCGGCAAAGCCTGTCTGAGGGTGGCAGCCCAGACGCTCCTTTGGATCCTGTGGGGGTGGAGGTGAGAGGAGGGTGAGAGACGGTGGGAGATGACCGAGGAGAGACCACATGTCAAACAACCAGCAAGACGAAGGACCGAGCGAAATGGGTTTTAATAAAAAGAGAACTCAAATTTAAAGCCAACTTTTTTAAAACTAGTAATAATAAAATACTGAATTTGAAGAAAATTTGCGTAAGAGCTAAGAATGTGGATTTAAAGTATATATATATATTAAAAAAAAAAAAAATTATTAATATTTTTACTGAAAAATCAACACTCACCTAATGCTTCAGTTCTTTCAGTTCAGTTACTTTAAGAAAAGAAAAATCTAGAAAAAGCTTGAGTTATTTTATTTTTTGGTACTAATATTTTAAAGTCATAAGCACTGCTGCCTTAAGACAAAACAAAGTGAAGGCAGAGATCACAAGTAGTCAACAAGGCCACTATTAAAAAATGTATGTATTATGAAGATATTAGATAGAGGAAAGAAAAAAATGCCAGAAAATAAAAGATTGCAGCAGATTAACAGGAGAATATCAATGTATTTTGCTGGAGCAGAAGACGTTTAAGACTGATCCAGACCCATCTAATCCCTTCTTACCTTGTTGAGGAATCCTTTGAGAACGCTGGCAGCTTTGACTGACAACGAGCGAGGGATTCTGATCTGTTTTTCCAATATAACTGCGGGAAGTGGGAGAGAAACGGAGGAGAAAAACTAAGATGAGATGCTGAGACTGACAGACTTCACTGGCACTAAAATGACAGGTTCCTGACACTGCTGCAGTCTGGAGCCCGGTGCCGATCGTACAGCAGGCCTGTGATAACGTCTGGAATTTTGTATTAAGCTGTAAATCTAACACCTTAGTGGCTATTCTAAGAAAGCAAACAGATTTTTAGACCATATTTATAATGTAATGCAGGGAAAACACATATTTTCACACGTTTCCCTGCAACAGATGGCACGTTGATGGTTCCAACAGAAGCCGTTATAAAGGCGTCAATAAAAAGGTGTTGCATGCTTCAACGCAGCAGTTTCATTTTCTCTTCTGACAATAAGTCCTAGCAGGGTGCGTTTGGGTGTTACCTTGGAAGAGGTAGTCTTCTGTGTTTTGGTCCGGATTGTCTGAGCTGCCGACGATGTCGAAGGGCGACCGGCCTGCCATCATCTCAAACATCAGCACGCCCAGCGCCCACCAGTCCACACTGAACCCTGAGACGCACAGGAGGTTTGTTACAGTCCCCGTTTGTGAGGAAGTTTTAGAATAGCAGAATTAAAAGGGACTGATGCATTTTACTTGGAAAATACAGCCTTAGAAGATTACAAATTCACTTATAAGTCCTATGAAGTGTGACCTAAAAATGAATAACCATGGCACTTTTTCATTTTAATATTAAGTGATAGAATGTTCAAAATGTGTAGGGGAAATAAAATTTAAAAATAATAACTGTCTGTGAAATACAAACAAACTTAAAAGTGGGTGTAACGTGTAACTCCAAGATAGTGCAAACAGAAGAAAAAACCCCCACAGGAAGTGAGGTTTCTGAGACAAGATGCAGCCGACAGGCTAAATCTGTCCTGATCCGGTTCTGTCAGTATCCATAAACTCTATAAAAATCCCAATTCTGTGTTTGCAACCAACTCCAGACATAATACTTTTACTCTTCAAAGTTAATAGCGCTTTCTAAATGTTGTGTTTTCTGATGTTGTTTTAGGGAACTTGCATTAGATACAAATAGTTGCACACCTAAAGCTCACATTTGTTCCTAAGCAGTGTGTTCACCTTGACAATAAAACAGTTGACAGGGCAGCCAAATGTAACCCAGGTATTATTTGTTGTTTTTTAATATTTGAATTTTAAATAATGACAAACTGTGCTGGTAAAACAGCTGATGTCATCATTTGAAGTAAAGCAAATGAAAACAATAACTTCTTGTTTATTATTGTAAAACTTGTCGCTATGATACCATTGTGGTTACCAAAGAGCCTTTACCTATTTTTAGAATATTATTAAATGTGTATGAATGTTTGTCGAGATAAGACTCTGCTGAGATGCAGAAAGTGATATTTGACTAAGCAACGGAAAAAACATCTAAGCTTTGCTGCAAGTACGACTCGGATTTTTTTGAGTCATAAGAGAGAAGTCTTTTCCCCTTTTATTCCATTTGAATTTTTTTTCTATAGTTATTTATACTTTTGCATCATTTACCATCTAATTGATTACTGCATTTTGTCTCTCAAACCTACTATAGGTCATCGTCAGAGAGCATTTCTGCTAAGTGCCTGTGAGTTGTTATTCTCACCGTAATCCTCTCCTCTGAGTATTTCAGGAGCGATGTAATTGGGGGTACCACAGAAAGTGCTTGTTGTATCGCCTGGTCTCAAACCCTCCTGTAAAAACAGAAAGATTGTCTGCTTAAATCCATCGCAGAGGGGGGTTATGTGCAGCGTTTATCTGTGGCATCATAAAAAACAGACTATAAATACTACTACTATTACTACTACTGATATGGATAAAATACCTTGCACATCCCATAGTCTGTAAGTTTGATGTGTCCCTCTGAGTCCAGCAGCACGTTGTCCAGTTTCAGGTCTCTGTAAATGATTCCTCGCTCGTGGAGGTAGTTGAGCGCCAGGCTAATCTCTGCCGAGTAGAATCTATAGTGAAGAGGAAAATTAAAAAACTTGTCCACATTAGTCGAGGCAAACTGCTTTACTGTATATCTGTCGTATTGATTTTAAAACACACAAAAGAGAAACGGTCTGATTTTACCTGGCGTGTTCTTCTGGGAGTTTCCTTTGTCTCTGCATGTGGAACATAAGATCTCCTCCATTTACATATTCGATAACAAAGAAGAGTCTGTGGAGAAAAATATGTTTCACTGTGTTTGTTTACAGTATTATATTTTTTTGGTAGTTTTTTTCACAAGAAGAAAATGTTAATTTTGTAGACTACAGCTGAAATACACACCTACTGGGTAGTCTATTCTTTTTGTGGAAAAACTACAGGTGTAATGGAATTTTTCAAAAATTGATATTTATTTATTTTAGGTCGTTTATTTCAGCTGTACAGTACACAAACATTTTTGGAACCCAGTAATGTTAATATAAGTGTGTGTGTGTTTTAATAAACTGCAGGGTTTATAAGCTATAGTGCCAAACCAGAAATTTGTTTCTCCCAATAACCCAGTAAACGTGGATTGTCAGATTTCCCAGCTTTTCACCAGTCTTGAATCCAGCACGGTGACATCCGAAGGTCTCAAAAGACACATGCAAAGGCGAGCGGATCTGTGTGCTTGTGTGTTCCTCGTGCGCTCGAATGCTAACGAGGATATGCTTGCCTGCCTTAAATCTCTCCAAAGAAAACGTCTCACCTGCTTTCTGTTTGGAAACAAGAGTGAAGGCCGACCAGGAATGGATGATTAGAGGCCTGCTCAAAGACGTGCTTTTCTGTTTGGACCCAATCGATGTCCTAGTTATAAAAAGAAAAGAAAACACACACAAATTTCAATCAGGAGTCATTCTAACATAGTACCCATGAAATTAAATAAAGCTGAATAAGCAGAGAGTCCTATCGATCGTGCTACAAAGCTTGAGGTCGTGTCAAAGGCATCGAGCTGCAGAAGAAAAAGGCAGAGTTCAGAGAAGCGGAAGAAGGTGCCGTCAACGTCTGAAAGATAATACGTCTGGACATGGATGCCACTCAAGCTGACAGAATGACACTGGAGTATCGATCCAGAGGCGCTTGTCAATTTGTCAATCACTCTAAGTGCGTCTAATCAAGGCTAACTACTTGTGTTTCCACTGGCTGTGCTTCTACACGTGTTGCCTGAGATCAATTTCTGATGACATGATGGTTTATCTACACCTTCTTAGGACTGATAGCTCTAAAGAGCGCTGTAGAGTTAGTAAAGTGCTACAGAAGAGATACATAATATAAAGGTTCAATTACAATACATGTTCTTTACACTATAAAAAAACAGCCCCTACAGAGAGCGTGGTGTTACTTTTTACATCTAAACTCTACCTGTGCCATCCAGAACAAATAAAAGTAAAACGATTCTAAGGTAAGTCAGGAGTACCTCATCGTCATTGACGAGCTCCTTCTTGACGACCTTCATGGCGTAGATGCGCTCAGTCTTCTTCAGCTGCACCAGCAGCACCTTAGCGTAGCTGCCTCTGCCGATGACCCTCAGCAGCTCGAAATCTGCCAGGCCCAGGCTGGAGGTCGACTTCCCCGTGACTCCGCTGCTCCGCGCCTGAGGGGTAATTAATGCCGGAGCAGAACATATTGATGGGCAGTCCATGAAATAGAAGCATTCAAACAGTAAACAATCCCGGGTGATGAGCACGGAGTCAATTTGAAATGAATCATTTGTGCTCATCAAGATTCCTCGATATAATTCATCCATAAATTATTGACAGAGACGATGATCTGGTGTAGACAAGCAGATGATTTCCTTTGGGGACTTTGTAAATGAGATTGAAACCCCTCCCTGTCCAACTTTTAGAGAATAAATCTTGGTAATGATTTTCACGTCTAATAAAAAAAAAAAGGGCCAATACCATTCATTTAGACGGCCATATTACAGTTATTCTTCTCTGTAAACACGACTCCCACCGTCACCATTTCCTCACCCATCTTACCTCCTCTTGTATAATTATCTCTGTAGTGAACTATTTCGCTTTCATATCCGTTTAACCTTAGTTCCTGTGAGAACCCAATCCCAAGAACCAGAAAAAGAACTGTAGGAAAGACCTCTGATTTGCCCTTATCTCCAAAATACAGCATCCCAAACTTCATCCTAAACCATTCATTTTTTCCCCAAGGTTTTATACTGAAAGCTTGGGGAAAAGAACGAGTGACTTAATTTGCTTTACCAAAGGAAATCAATACCTACCACACTGCTAGGGTGCAAGAATTCTTTCTATAACAGATACACAACAAGTAGAAGGATCACCAAAATGCACATCATGAACAAATAAATCACTATCGTTCCGTAACTACAGATTATCTATATTTTTCCCCTTCTTAAACCATTTTTGTCTCTAAAGACGGTTTAATAGCCGAGTCACAAAACAACAGTGTTTCCAAAAATTCCTCTCACCTCCTTCTCCTCTCCATCAGAAGTCAAGCTTTCTCTGGAGTCTTTATTCTGAGAGCCTGAAACAGAGAAAGGAGAGGAACATGAGTGCAGGGAAAGTGACAGACACAGTGGCAGACATACATAAGGAGAGGGGGAGGTAGGGGGTGAAAAAAAATGAGAGATGAGAGGAGAAGGAGAGAAAATAAGTGTGAGACAGTCACACGCTTTGTTCACAAGTCAGTGCAGAGCCAGCATAATTTCTCACTCTCCTAAAAAAATATACTCAGTTTGTTCAGATGCTTTTTGTAATGCAAAAACAAAAAGATTGTGTGCGCGATATTCATGACTGAACTCCTTGAAGAGCCACGGGTGGCCTAGAAAGCATCCACAGCCAGAGTTTCAGCTGCCTCTCTATCAATAGTAACATCAATCCTAAGCTTCCTGAGTTCAGTCGACCTCTCATCCACCTGATTGGACTTAAGTCTGGTGTCGCACAGAAACCCTTAACTGCACCTGAACAACTTCTAGCCGAGTGGGTTCAACTGAAGCCAGGAGGCCACTGAAGTATGTGAACTTATCCTTGAGAAGACAAGTACAGCAATCTACAGATTCTCTTTCTTCAAATATATTTGTCAAATCCACTGAAAGAAATAAAACAAGATTTACCATTTTATTTAAACTCTATTAGCTAAGAATGAAGTTTGCAGCAGAAGAGCTCAATAAAGGATGAGACATTTTTCAGGTCTCGTTTCAGGTTGATGCTTTTCCTTTTTCCTAAGGATGTGATTTCAACTGCTGCAGAAACAGGTCAGCCACTATACTGCAGATTATTGTTGCAAAAAGACTGTTATGAGCCAGTCAAAGTAGTTCTCATTTTTAAATTTTTGCAAATTCAATTGTGTTTTTGAAAACACCAAATTCACCTAGGCTTTCTGTTAAGAGTGGAGCCAACAACAGTTCACCTCTTGAATGACTCAAAAACCAGGACTGAGAAGCTGAAATTAAATAACACAGGTTTTAGAAAAGTGGTGTGGGAAAATGATTGGAAAAATGTGCCAAAGTCTAAAAAAATGTAACATGAAGTAGCATGAGGCCACTTCACGAGAAAACCCAAGAGAAAGTCTGGCACTCTGAATGCAAAATGCCGGTGAAATGAATGAGGGAAACCTCAACACTTTAGCAACACAGAACTGTATATTTGTGATCATTTGTACAGAATCAGACAGAATACATGGAGTAAAACAATCCTTTAATTTGTCTGTGTGTGTGTGTTACCGTGCTGATCTGCTGCGTCTGACGACTGACTCGATGGTGGGCTGGGCATAATTGGTCCCTGGACAACATTCATCATTAATTATTATTATCATTATTACTACAACATAAAAGAGGAAATTCTACAGAATGTCAAAGTTATGGATGAATCTTCAATTGTCACAGATCTCACCTGGATCATTTGTCTGCCACACTCCATTGTGACCAGTTTATGGCACTTCTTGTGCACCAGAAGTTTGCAGTTGATGCATTTGTAACCTTGTCTTCCCAGACCCCAGATTCGATCTCCACAGATGGCACAATGGGCTCGCTGCACATGGGGTAGCACAGAACAAAAAGGTTGCTTAAACAAACATTTTCACTATATATTTCAGAAAGTTACCAAAAAAATGAAAAGCTTCAGAAACAAGACTGTTAGCTTATGTGGAATCAGTCAGATTCAGCTTAATATTCCACATAAAACAGATCTAAAAATGATCTTTTGTTCCTAAGCTTTATACAACACCACACACAAATACTGTATTTTCCAATCCATAACTCTACCACGATCTAAAAAATAATAATCATTTTAAAACAAAACAAACAAAAACTTACATGACCAAAAGGAACAAAGTCTGTTCAGATAAAAGTCTGTATCACGTCTCACCCTGTTAAATCGTTTGGCCTGAAAGGCGTGACCACCAGCATAGTAGAGCTTCCTCCAGCGCCGAGCGCCACGGCGATATATAGACTCTGAGGAGAGAAGAATAACAGCATCAATGTAGATTTTTATTAGTTCAGAAATTAGGTCAAAATTTGTACAATTTATGAGATTTAAATGATGCAAACTGTGTTGTGTTATCTTTGTAAAATTTGTTCATAATAATTCCAAACGCTGTGAATTTCTAACGTATATGTTTTTGAAAATCAACATGAGCAACTGTAGTCCAAAGACAGTAGGAATTTTAAAAGTAAATTAATACTTTTAATTGTTGAGTAGAAACAGTTATTGATTAGCTTCGTTAAGCTAATGTTACATGATGATCCAATACATTGTCAATACAACACGTCTGTTAAAATTAGCAGGCAGATTTTTAAAAACTAATTGAATAGGCAGAACAGGTTAAAAGAGACACAAATGTTTTTTGAAAATTTAATTATCCTTCAGAGATAATGTGCATCTACACTGTATTTTTATCTGAGCCAGAAAAGTTGTTATTCCAACAACAGAGAAAAATGAACTAAGCAGAGCACCGAACAAATGAAACATGAACTACACCCACACACTTTGAAACTATTTCCAGCAAATGATTTACAAACTCATTTAACAAGCTAAATATCTGAATCATCTGCATTTTGGGGCACAAGTACTTAAATGAAAGCAATTATGCCTGTGGAAATTCTCAGTTATCTGGGTCATCGCAACAGCAAACGCAATTATGTTATTCACCAATGTAGAGTCTTAAATAAGAGTGTTAATTACAAGTAGGTTATTTAAATTTAGCAAATCTATGAGTGGAAAAGGTTAAACTTACTGTCCTCTCCTGGACACGGCATGCCAGGTTTCTCAGGTACACATGGAAACACTGAAAAGAACAACAACAAAAAAAGGATCTTTAAGCAAACCTCTGTTCACGTGACGAGGCAGATAAGTTCAGCAGCAGTCATGTGAGAATGTTTTGATGTTGCCGTTTGAATTTCAGCAGTATTTCAGATACTACGGTACTCTCCTAAGGTGATACGACGAGAAACGTTTTAGGGGGCTCCGTATAACTGCCAATGTTAAAACAACCACTATAAAAATGTTATTTAACATTTACAACCTTTGGCCTAACACTTCTGCTTCAAGCAATTAATACTGACATTCTCCCACAAGTGTGTTTTTGTGCACCACTTATAGAAAAGCGGGAAAACTAACAACTGCAGATCAGTCTGTGAAAGGGAGACAACCTAGACCTGGAGCGGTGCGAGGCAGAGGTGAGGTGTGGGCTGCAGCCAACGAGTTTGTTAACTTGCAGACTTGGCAGACCCCTGCGGCCCTCCTACGTTCTCTTTTTAACACCCCCACTTAAATTCATCTTTAGCCTTCACAGTGGCATCCACTGCACTCTTGACCTGGCACCTCCGATTTGATTAAAACACTGCAATACTCAGTCACCATTGCTGCTATCTCAAGGTTACATCACACAGAACTCAAGCTTTACAATCATTAACCCTATATCTGTTATAACCACTCACTTTAAAACCAAGAAGTAACTTTTTTTTTGTTAATATCAGACAGAACCTGTCCTTTCCTCTTTCCTCACAAATTGTCTGGGACGTGTCAGAACTGAGGTGTCGGGGTGTTTTGGCAAAAATGGGGGTGAACTAAAATGGTGTTTTGCTTCAATTGCTATAACGAGGAACTGCTAGCCAAGGCTGTTAGAAAGTACAACCATCTTTACAAAGAACTGTTACAACTTACAACTGTTCCAGCAAAACCTATAGAGAAGGTAGGAAAATGAAGAAACTGTATTTTTTTATTTGATGGAGATTTTTTAGTAAAGTCAGTCTAATATTAATAAGCAGCACTAAATACAGACACTTACTAAATTCTTATATTTTGTGTCTGTTACACTGTAATCCAGTCTCCAGCAGTGAGGTGAGAGGAGCAGCAAAAGAGCAAACTGCTGACAACAAAATGTGCTCTATTATGTTTGCCTTGCTGCTGACCAAGAAACTAGTCAGAATCATCTGACAGGCAAACTAAACACATATAAGCATTGTGTTGCGTAATAATTGCTGGGAAGAAAAATAGCTCACCGTGGATAATGAGCTCTGAGTCTTTGTTAAGTTCATAGAGGCGCAGCGCTTCCTCCAATTCCAGCTGAGAAGACACGGTGCAGGGGTCACCTGGCAGAGAAGGGACACATAGTTACAATAAATAAGAATCCAACTTGGCACATGAAATCAAGTTAAGGTGGACACAGCCGATATTATTCCCTACTCCTTTTATGACTCTTGACAAAAAAAGATGCACTCAGCCTTGTTTATCACTATGCAACTGTTGAGTGCTTCTTTGGCTGTGTCCAAATTCGGAGGCCACATCCTCTGGAGGACCTGGCCTACCCAGTCGACGTAGGCTGGAAAAGAATGGCTGAGAATTTGGACGGCCTAGCCTTCACCTTATTTCCCTCCCTCACCCCGGCGTATGTCCTGTCGCATAGCAACCTTGACAGTGCTAAACAGAAGCAATGAAGATCGAAAAATAAGTTAAAATATTAATAAAATCAGCTTAAAAGTTAATATATGAATAACTAAAGAACCAGCCACACAAGCTATTCTTTTTGATGATTTCTGCAAATAATAATAAAAACACATCTTTACAAATGACTCCTAAAGACACAACTGCTTTAAACTTTAAATTTCTGTACCCCCATATTTTTATTTAAAACCGTACTCCAGTCTCGCTACATCCACCATTATAAGCAAACAAAAAAAATCTCCAGGTCAGCCCACAATGCATGTTGGGATAGGGTGGGCCGGGAAGAATACACTGGACCTGTCCCTCAAACCGGCGAAAAAAGGGGATGCATTTGTCAGCCGCAATTGATGGAGCCTCTGAATTTGGACCGCCTTCGGCACGTTGCTGTGAAGTAATCAGACTTCAAATGAATGAATTCGGACACAGCCTTTAACATAAGTAGTGTTTATGGATCCATGTAATGCAGAAAAACTGTACGAGTCTATTCAGTAGTTCGTGAACTGGTCGCCAATGCAGAGCACATACCCAAACACTAAATGCTTGGTTTTTTGTGTTCAGTGAGCTTTTAACATGATGGTGATAAGACATCTATTTGCAGGGAAAATGAGACAAACATCGATCTGTGTAGATAAGCAGTCTCCATGCACTCCAGAATACATTAGAGTTCAAACAATTAGACGGAATGTTTAAAGTGATGTAATGGTGCACAGTGTATAACGCCCTTTGGCAGTAAAAGAAAAAATAAACTAAAGCATTTTAAATACAGTTGAAGTGATAAACTATTCTATATTTTTGATTTCAAACAAAAAAATGTGTAAAATTGTGATTTATATAGTGGAAAATGTGACATAAAGTAAACTCAGTTTAATTGAAAGTTATAGCACCACATGTGATGCAAGAATTTCTAAGCAAACAATGAATTAAGTGCACTTGTATGTGGGAGAGTGCCAGAAATGATGTTGCTATTTAAATTTATTTTTATTTTTTTCAAAATGCCACCAAGATGCAAATTGTTACTAAAAGGAAAGGTCAGTCAACAAGAAAACCACGGTTTAACGTTTTTATTCATCCTGTTTTGCCAGTGATAAAGCGCTGATGGGATAATAAATAGATGAAGAGAAACTCTAACGTACTGGAAATCAAAATGATGAACTGCTGCAGATAAATGCTGAACTCTTGTCAGTGAAAGTATGTAATTTCCTTCATTTAATTACAATTCAAAGTGAGCCAGCTCCATATGCTCTTCACATAAACAACCTAAATGTGGTACAAGGCTGAATAAAAGATGCATTATGTGTGGAATCCAGTTTGATGTGAAAACATATTGGTTGTCCTGTACAACAATATTTAAGGTAATGTTAAATATGTCAATAAAAGCAACACATTTGGAGTGTTTTATTAACCTTATTTAAATTAATTTGACACTGATTACTCAAGTTCAGATGGTTCAGCCTTACAGTCTTGCAAGTGTTTTCTACGACAACAGGAGAAAACCATCTCTGAACAGTGCACTTCATAAAAAAGCGCCTAGTGTTTTATTACTGAAACATATTAATGACTCCAGTGATTGTCTGTGGGAACTGAGAAGTGGGAGTTGGTCTCTGACTAATGAGTTTTGGCAGGAGGACCTTCTCTTCTGATGGCTCATTTTTTCCTATGACACAATTACTGCTGCCTGACAAACTGACAGAACTGAACAGGAGAGCTGGATGCATCTGCACTGACAAGACTATTGCAATCAAATGACAAAAGCGTGTTTACGAGAACAGGTGTTTGTATCAAGTGCAAATTTCTTTTTGACAAGTTAAATTGTTAACCCAAGCTTCAACAGATGCCGATTCATTACTCTTACTGGAGAAGTTGTGAAGCCTGCAGCCGTCAGGTGAACATACCTTCCTCATCGATCCACTTCATGGTGAAGAGCTGGTCATTGTCCATGGAGCACATGTCCTTCACTTCCCCGTAAAGGTTCTCGTACGAGATGGACGGTTCAAAATGTGTGATCATGATGTCTCTGCAGGAGGACAATAAAAGCACAATATTTCACTTGTGATTCCTGTAAACAAAATGAGCTGGCTCAGCTCTCGCACAGAAAACACTAAGACTATAGGTTCTTAACGGCACAATAAAAACATTACCAAACAGCTTTTTTACTTGAAGTAGGGATGCATATAATTTTAGATTTGAAATCAAAATGCTGTCTGTATAAGCAAATAACCTGAGTTAGAGATGGGTTTCAGCTTTGACATGTAAAAAAGGAACCGTAGAAAAGATCAAGTGAAATGGCTAACAAAAGAAAAATTACACGCATAAAATGGTATTGTAAAATACCAACAACGATATTAACGATAAAGGCATATAATAAAAAAACATATAATCAAATGCTTTTTGTTTTTACCACATAGAGATGTTCAAACAACAAATGCTAACAATTTAAGTTTTCTAGTTGTTATTGGAATCAGTTTAATGAAGGTTTTTAAGCTAAATTTGTTCGTTTCAGTTCAAACAGCACTCTCATCTGATCTGTCTCCCTCCAGCTGATGTACTGAAAGACAAGCACTGATGTGTGAGCCACAGTCTTGCACTTTGTCACAATTCTGATATATTTATCTGTGGGATTGTGGGAGTGAGGGGAAAAATAAGAGCAAAACAATAATCTGTAAGAGAGTGATTCAGATGAATTAAAACGAATTAGAAACTGGATGGGTTTAACTGTGACTATCTACATATATTACTACAGTCCACCCAACACAGAATAATAGCTCATCACATTACTGCTTTTAATCACTTCAGGGTTGTACAGTGCAACATATGCCGTACATGAAAAAAACTGTCTTCTATAAAAAATGTTTTAGAACCGTAGTACTCGTGCGACAGATTTCCAAGCTTTTTTTTTTTTGCAAGAAAATTATGACATCAAAGCACAACCATGTCACATGACTTTGTTCCAGAGTGGTTAGGGTTACATGGTGATTGTAGTTTATTGTACTAACCAAGAGTTAGTTTATCAATGTTATTACTCACATCCTACAGCAGTGAGACTGAATTCATTCAACTATATCTGTATAATATAATCCCTCTGAGTGAAACAAAGTTATTTCAG
>JAVKLF010000064.1:4968620-4979267 GCA_034783495.1 Millerichthys robustus | reverse complement strand
CACACACACGCACACACACACACACACACACACACACACACACACACACACACACACACACACACACACACACACACGATGTGAAACTGATTTGATGACCTGTGCAGGAAAAGGTAAGCATGCTGTAGGATTTGTAATGGTGACAGAAGGACTGTGCAGTGAGGGATGACTACAAGCTTATCATTGTTTATGAACAAAAAGCAGTGGCATTCCAAGCAGACCTGGCATTCCTCCACCCTCCAAAGTACAACTAAATTAAGTGGCAGGGGGAGGACTTACTTTGCTGACCTATGCTATGGGCGTCTTAATTGCCAAACTGCAGACCTGCCTGCCCGCCCTGCATGAAGTCATTCGTCACCGGTGACTGCTAAGGCGAGACGAGGGGTCAGGGTGCCTCTCTGAGCTTCCACGAATACCCAGGACCATCAGTCTCACTGTCAATCACTGCCAGGCACCGTTACGCACCCCCAGCAACACCTCTTTGAGACCAAACCACACGCCAACACAAACACAACAGCTTCCGCGTTTAAAACTACCCAGAAGTGGTTGAAACAAGTCTTCCGGTCACAGCCCGTCCCTGCTAATGTAAAATAGCTTTGCTGGGCTTCACTGCATGTGAACCTCCAGGCAACACAGCCAACCTGCAGTAGTAAACAAGAAGGGAGCTCACCAAATACACCCCTGTCAGGCCTGCGGACAAGGTCGCGAGTCACAAAACACACCGGCAAAAAACAGGCAAAACATTGTAGCCATAGCTGAAAATGTGAGATTAAATCTCGTCACGCAACAGTGGGAGTGTGTACGTTTTAAAGAGCAGCAGCGACTGAAACAGTACATACAACACTTCAATTTAACAGACGTAAAAGAGGAAAGATAATTATTACCACAAAGTGTTTGATTTGACCCTTAATTTGATGTACTGTCAGTAAGGAATAAATTTATGATGAGCTGATTACAAGAAAATTCACTGACGTAAATATTAAGTTCAAAAACTAAACTAAACTAACTAAAATCTGCCAAACACTCTTAGAAGACGGATTGGAGCCCTCCATGAACCAAGAGAGAACTACTGGGTGGACATAAGCTGGATGGTCACATGACTTTGTGGATCAGTGCTTTTGAAAAGGGAGTAAACAATATGACAAGGAACTCTTCCCATATTTAAACAAAGTTGTGCCTTTAAGCAGTGATGCAGACAGTGGGCTTTAACAAAGGGCAACTTCTTTTAAAAGAGAAAAACTGAATCGCTCCATCGAGCTGATGTAATCTCCGTCTCCTGCCAAACAAGACGACTTATTCAGGAATCCTGAAGTCGGCACATGAGGGGACTAGTTTAGGTCAAATGCTGGCAGGTCTGCATAGATAAATTTTTTTAGCCCGACATGATGAAAGTCGCAGACAGGTATGTGTAATTTCTTGTTGAGAGCTCTCCCTCAAGTACGGTAAGCGATTATTTAGAGCCTCGGGTGAAAAATTTAGAGTTCTTTTTTTTTTTTTTTTTTTCCAATTTGTGATTTTGTTCAGACCCATTCTGATCTGAGTGATAAAACAGAAAGAGAAAAACATTAGAGGACTATAAGCAAGTCTTGTTAACTAGAAGCACTTTAAATGTTTCACCTACAGGTGTGTATTACATACTGTGGCTTCCAAATAACAAATCAAGATAGAAAAAAATATGTAACAGTTTGTGTATGTTTCAACATCCTTAACAAAATAAAAAGTGGTTTAGTAAAGCTTTCTATTGTCACAAACTAGCTTTTTTCTAGACATCCTATAGAGATAGGGGCAAGCAATTTAAATGAAACAAAAGCTTTACGGACAAAAAATGCTCCTGCTCTTCCACGATGTCTATTTTAAGTGTTAAGTGCGAATCTGGTCACAATCAGCCACAAATCATGTGATCTTTACAGACGGGGCCAGAGAAACTGAGCCTTCTACAAGCTGACACCAGTCTGCACGTGCCGGCACAAATGGACAGCAGACATACAAACCAGAATGAATGGACTGAGATACTACCACAAAATACAGTTATTTTATAACTGTTTTTTTTCCAGAACAGAAGGATGTTGACACAAATACATCCAAAGCAGAGAGCTGGTGTTACGTTTCAAAGTAAACATGAAGAGTGTTTTAATCTAATATTCTGTAAAACTGCTCAAATTCAAGTAAAACAGAAAAAGAAGTTTTTTTAGCCTGGTTCACAAAGTGTTTTACAATGTGAAAAACTATAATTATTGCCCATCTTTTATATTTAATAAATAAAAGAAGCATTCTGTTTGTTTGAACATTTTAAAATTGAAATGTGTATTTAAAAAACAAAAAAGTTTGGAAATAGAAATGTTTCCATATTCAATTTCTGTCATACTTATTTAAACAAGTAAATATTAAAAAGTAAAATCCATACTATCAAGACTACTTGAAACACTGACCCATGCAGCCCAGACCACATGACGCGTTGACACATGACCACTGTCAGTCTAACACAGAATCCAGCGCCAAACCATAAGTAGCAGATCTTTTCAGTTCCAACATAAATGTTTTCATAGAATAAACTTTGTCCAGCAGTATATCTCCTAGGTGATCTATTGGGCTGAGATCTGATCAACTTAGCAGATTATCCTTTCTGATGAAGAGTCCTAAAGGAACAGCAACGCTGAGACCTTTATACTATGTTTCCTCTTTGAGGACATAGCTGAGATTCTTCAGCAGAAAATGTCTGAAATACTTTGGATGCTTTTGTTTGTGGGATAGCTCCAAATGATCACCACTCATGACAGAGTTCCTGAGGTGTGTCGTGTCACCTGTGAAGAATACAACAAGTCTGGCCGAGGTGACTTGCACTACACGTTTTTCAGGCCTCCAATCAATGACTCCATCTGAGATAGTAAGGGAGAGTGTGTCGAAACGCTGCAATCAATAATTTCCATCAGTTTATTTTTCATCTTAGAACACTTCTGTATTGTTCAGAGTCTTTTGGTCGGTCTTTCACTGGAATTTGCTTTTCCATAAGTCTAGTTTACATTTGTGCACATGCATTTATGACTGGGTTTGATCTGTGGAAGCATAATACAGCAAATACAATGCATTTATGGAAAAGGAAAAATATGTGAGCAACATTTCTGACAGGCGCTCAACACTTATGCAGGCAAAAATGTCAAGTATGTGCTCCTTCCAGGTTCTAAGATGTATATTTGGGTTCCTCACTTTCATGTTGACTTAAGTGTGAAGGTTGAGAATAAATAAGGAAACGTACTTTCATTATTTTACTGCCTGTACAGTAAAAGCCAACAGCTTTAAAATACTCCTAAAGGCTCATTTTAACATATACACATCATCGCTTAATTTTGATTGTTTTCTAGACTCTCTCTCTTGTTGTCATTCTACTGATGCAAGACGTGAGCTTTCATCGCATCGCACATCAATACAAAAGAGAATTTAACTTTTATAACCCCGCAAACTAAACAAAAACAAAAAATCAATCTCAGCTGAAGTCAACCATAGTTAGCAACTGTTAGCTATTAGAGCTGACAGAGTATGTAGATTCGAATCTTTTAAACTACATAAAAATCATTCAGGTCTCTAAATGAAACATGACTTTGGTGTCTGGTTAACACGTTTTTGAATTTTCACATAAGGATGAGTTTTACGGCTGGCAGGACGTCTGGACAGTTTCACCTGATCAGCCGCTTAAGTTTACCGAAACCTGCTGATAACCAATAGCCGTTAGCATAAGCTAGCTAGAGGGTTAGCAACCAAGTCTAAAACTTGACTTTGTTACTTTACTAAAAAGAATGACAACACAGTGGGAAACACGGAGAGTTCTCACCCTTTATAATAAGCCTTGACCCGGACTTGGTGGGAATTTTCGCCGGGGTGGGACATGGTGCTGTCCCGCAACGTCGGCATCATCAGCTCCGCTTCTCCGACTCACCGATACCTCTTTCTTCCCTCTTCAACTCCGTTCACCACGCCCGGAAACGCTTTGGCTTGAAAGTCCGTCGACAGAGGAGCGACTTAAGCGGGGCCGCGGTGCTAAAAACAAAGACGACGGCCTTCCGTGGTCAAACAAAATTAACATGTAAAGTAGAGGAAAACTTGCGGAGTCCGCCAAGCAACTCCCTACCGCAAAGGCCTAACAGCGGACGAGACCATTGTCGGAATGTTTAGGGTGGCGCACCTAAGGCGTGCACCCTGACGTAAAACAAATAAAACATTAAAATACACATTCTCCAAGGTGTTATATAAATGTGTTGTCGGTACCAGTCTAAAAATGATCCAATACAATAAACGTTTTTTAAAAAGTTTAATAAAAATACTTTTGGAGGGCTAATCCAAATCAAGCTGGAGATGTTTAGTTGCGTGCTGCCTTCTCGTTCCAACATTTAAACTCGGAAATTTTACTGACGTTTTCTCTTTCCAGTTCTCTGACTCGAAAATGACCAAATAACAAAAAGAAAATGTTAAAAACAATAATAATGATAATTAAAAAACAATAGCATAAGCGTATGCTATTTTTAAAGATATTTTAAAAGCTCCTGATACATTATTTTGGCTTTTTCCCCACAGAATTTTAATAATATAGACAAAATATTGAGGAAAAACAGTCAGAATTCAGAATAAAAACATTTTTCCCAACCTGGTTTTAATCCTTTTTTGCAGTTATGTGAAGCCGTGTTAAATGAACATTTTAGAATTTGGCATTGGATTTTTTTTTTCTACTTAATTTGTAAAAAAAACCAAAACAATAATGCAGAAAAAAAGCTCAGTTTATCCTCACCTGTATTTTAGTGAACCACCAGCAGAGGGGATACAAATCTAACTTTAATGTCCATTTTGATTAGCTTGTTTCCACAATTGATTTTTACAAATATTGTAAAAAAATAAAATAGCAAACTAATTTCAACTGGCATCAATGAGCAAAACAAGAAATCCCGTTCCTTTTGTACAAAAACGTTTGGGAAATACTTTATATCTCTGCCTAAATGGATTTTTTCTTTCCTCATTTTAAGCTTTCACAATGATGACAGATAAGCTCATGCCAGTGCTTAAATGTAATTTTAACATTTCCTATAAGAAGTGTAATTACACATTTATCTGAATGTAAAACCAAGTTAAAGTAAATTTTAGTATCTCTACAGAGAGGTGAGCTAAAATGAAAATAAAACAGCTTAAGTAATAAGTTTCTTTATTTGAAACCAGCTTGGGGAAGTTTTACAGTCATCTCTTAAATTGTTACAGATTAAAATAGATTCTGAAACACTGCTTTAGATTAATGAGTACATTTCTCTACTAAAAAAATACTAGACTTTACATAATGCCTTTTATGGTATTCACAGGGAATGTGGTAGCAGAATGTGAAACCCATCAATGGAATGTTTCAAATGTGCAGAAATGAAGGGAAAAACAAATCACATTGTATGTACAGAGAAAGTTTTTTTACGCATGCCATTTAATTTACGAGGCTCCTGTGTAAAAAGAAGCTGCGTTTTAAGACTTTAGGCATTTTCTAAAAGGGGCTGAAATTATGTTAACCTGATGGCAGGTGAATGCTCACAAAGGCAATGAGGTTAGTCAGTTTTCAGGCACGGCAAAAATAAATGTATACATTCATACATTCGGTAATGCTCTACTTTTGTTTGTCAAATCTGACTGAGTTTTAGATTATTGGAAAACAAAATCACAATTCAGCACAAATGAATCAGTCAAAACTAAAGCATTACCCTAAAGCTGTGTTTTCTGTGCTAAAAGTTTGTGTTTATTGTGCCAACACTTCCTCCAGAAATCTGGGAAAACTTTAATGTTGTCTAAAATAATAAACAAAAACATGCAACTGCATGAATAAATACCCTCAAATCCCTTTAAAAAACTGGTATACAAATAGAAGCTTTCTCTTGTAACTGGATGCAAATTTCACACAAAATCAAAAATAGGTCCTAAAAAAAATATTTTAAAATGATAAACGGATTAAGAGAAAAAAAAAATGTTTTGATATTACTCAACATAGAACGAAATGACAGCTGAATTACAGTACATACAACATCTAAAATGATAAATTAATGTATAAAAACACAGAAAGGAGGCTTCCTGTGTGGGAATGGCTTCAACATATTGTCCTCTCGGCGGTAAAATAGTGGCCTGTTTTCCAGATGAGCGGCAGCAGCAGCACGGCGTTCGATGATGACGCATGAATGGAGCAGAAGAGCGCGACATCAGAGTGAAAATGTCACTGGTGGATGACGCCCCGCTCAGGGCATGCTGCCGGATCTGAGGCCGTCCTCTGCAGACATGGACTTCAACAGCTCCTCTACCCAGCGGACCTCCGAGGCCACCTGCTCAGCCAGAACCTCGTAGCGGTTTTCCAGCCGACCGAATTTACGCTTCAGGGTGTTGGCGTTCTGCATGGTCTGCCGGGTGTCCTCCTGGCATTTCCTGCGCTGGGCCTGTGTGCGCTGCAGCTCCTGGCGGATGTGGGTCAAATCGGCTGAGATGCTTTGGTTCTCCTCCTTGTACCAGCCCTCCTTCTCCTCGTATATGGACAGCAGCGCCGCCACGTCCTCCTGGCACGAGTGCTGATTTCGCTCCAGCTCCCTCAGGCCCTCTTCTGCCGCTGCGATCTCCTCCAGCACCTGGGAGAAGCGCTCGAAGTTGACGTAGGTGTTGTTGGGAGGCATGCTGGAGTGGGACTTGATGGTGTACTCCTTCAGCCGAGTGGTCTTCAGGCGCCGGCGCTCTGTCTTATGGTCTCTGTCCTCCTGTCTTACGTTACGCCTCTTGATCACCTGGAGAAATAAATAAATTTTAAAAACTTTTTAATGATTAGGATACTTGAAACTTAACCAAGGAGAAACAATAACTTGTTGTACTGCGTTTGAAGGTCGTGAAATCAGGACAATAATGAACGCTGATTAAAACACCCACCTTTATCCAGGGGTGCTGCAGACTCTCATCAATCGTCATTCTCTTCCTAGAAAAGAAAACCGTCCATCAGTGAGAAAAAAAAAACTATGATGATAAAACTTTGATCTGAAGTGCTTGACAAATTAGCATGATTTAAAATCAGTTTTATTACTCTATGATTTTTATTAGTAAAAAAAAAAGATAAAAAAGCAACTTAAATGTATTTTTTACTTTGGGTCTTTGACCAACAGACGGCGTATGAAGTCCTTGGCCAGCTCACTGGTGTTGCTGAAATATTCTTCATCGAAGTCGTAGTTGACAGCAGAAATGTTGGTTAAAGTCTCCTGCTTGGTCTCGCCCAGAAACGGTGACGCGCCGCTTAACCTAACATAAGAGAAACTTTGCTTTAAACCTCACGACTGAGGGGTGAAGTGACTCAACAGACTGTCATGATGTGAAACGTTACTCACAGAATATAAGTGATCACTCCGATGCTCCTGCAAACAAGAAGAGACAAGCAGAAGTGCCAGACAAGTTAATATACAGCTTCAGAAGAAAGAAAGGAAAGAAAAGAGAAAACAAAAGAATGGCATCTTACCACATGTCTGCCTCCAGGCCAAGTGGCTCATAGTTGACTATTTCTGGTGCTGTAAAACACAGAGGAATGAGCGCTTTAATTCAGACCAGATGTGATCTGAGGGAAAAGATCTTCCACTTGCAAGATTTAACTTCGAGGCCTGTGAGAATGTACCAACACCAGGTTTCTTACCAACAAACTCTGGAGTTCCAAAGATGTTTTTAAACTCGTTTCCTGCTTTAATCTGGTGAGCAATGCCAAAATCAATCAGCTTGATCCTGGGGTTGGGAACATTCTTGTCCAGCAGCATGATATTCTCAGGCTGAAAGAAAAATGACAAAAGAACAAAATAGTTAAAAAGACCCTGAAAAAAACATCTTTCTGCTCTACGCTGTGGAGCTTTAATATTTTTTTGCCAGTTATTATGAACAAACAAGACAGTAGTGTCAGCTTCCCTTCAGACTGACTGCTGACCTTCAGATCAAAGTGAGCAATACGTTTGGAGTGGAGGTAATAAACACCATCCAGGATCTGTTTTAGAAACTGTGTGGCCTCCTCTTCAGTCAAAGACTCCTTCTCAGCCAGGAAGTCGAACAGCTCTCCACCGGACACCAGCTCCAGGATCAGAATCACGTCAGTCTTGTTTTCAAAAATGTCGTGCAGCGTGATGATGTTGCTGTGCTGGATCTCCCGTAGGATGTTGACCTCGCGCTCGATCTCCTCGCGGCTCACCCCCCGCCGGCTGGACGACAGTCGACGCTTTTTGATGAACTTGGCTGCGTACTCGACACCAGAGCTCTTCTCGATGCACTTTCGGACGATGGCAAACTGTCCACTGCAGAGAGGACAGGACAAGAAGGACGCTAGAAATAGCAACAATTAGGTGGAAAATTCTAAAAACGAGCAAATGCGGAATAAAACAAATGTTTTGTTCTATCCCTCACTAGATTAGCCGTTCTAGAAAAACGTTTTATGACTATTGGGGAATTCTTTTTAAATTGTTGATAATGAAAATACATACAGTTAAAAAAATGTCAAAAAGACATACAATAGAACAGCGTCTCAATAGGGAGGGAAACACATGATTTAGGTACTGCAGCAGTATTTACACTGCTTCAATGTTTTCCCCTCAGTTAATATATGCAGCTTTTCTTGGCAAACACAAGCAGTGTCCTCTCCTTCAGAGACACTACACAACAGCAGATGTGGAAAGACACACTGGAAGCCTCTGACGTCATAGTTTTGCTGCATTACTGCAGAAAAAAAAGTTGCTAGTGCAAAGAGGTGGGTCTAATTTAGGCAAAAATTGTTGACTCATCTTGAAAACTATCCAACAAAGCAATAAAGGAGATGACAATATGTTTATATTGCTGATGCATTAGACACTTGTTTTTTTACTCTGACATAGAGATTTGGACATACTGTGTTTTATACCTGCTATATCAAGAATTCATTTTTTGTTCAAATAACAACTTCTGTTCAGCTGAAGAGGCTTTTCAAGTATCTTAAAGTGTTTTGGATGTTTTTTGGCCCGTGCTCCTGTACAAAAAGTGCAGTTACATACCTGCCGAGCTCCTCTCCCATCTCATAATACAGCTCAACATCCTCCTGCCTGAAGCCAGCCATGGTGCTGACTGGAACAATGATGGGAGAGGCGTTTTAAGACTTCCTGCAGTGAAAAGTAAAAATAAGTTACATTTAAAACAACAGTGACAGAAACAATGCCACAATAGCAGCTTGGCCTTTAATTACAAAGCATCATAAAGTTTATTTTGCCCAAATGGTAAATTCTCAAATTGTGTTTCCTCCTTATTTGGCTGTAGTGATCACAGCTTTACTTTTCAGAGACTTTGAGGCTGATGTCAGACCTCTGCATACCAGTCTTACTTACATCATCTCCTGCCCTGGTCCAGTCAACTCGTATTCGGTTTAAGGGACTGGAATGTGTCCACGCAGGAATATTCTAAAGTTTTATTTGTTGACGTTTTGGGTAGCTGAAGTTTATCACAGAAACACAGCAGTATAATGACTGAAAATTGCTAAACTATCGACTGAAAATCGCACAATAAACAAACTGCCTCTAAACAACCTAACAAACAAACTAACTAACTAACTAAAACAACAAACAAGTACACACTGTTAACGTGATATTAGAAATTACGGAAGTTTCGTCACAATAAAAGGGAGAAAATATGCGAGTCGCGAGCACTTAAGGTAGCTAGCTAAACTGGTTAACGAGTTAGCGTTAAACACCGGCCGGATCTTGCTTTTTTTAGCTCAAATATCTTTTCAGGTGAACAAACTATTTTTTAAACAGAAACGTTATAACAAAAATGAACATGTTGACATAACAAGCCCTGTAAATGCGAAGGCATCCATACGACGGATACTCACAGCACGGTTGGCTTCAAGCACCGAACTCCTCATCCAAATCGCTAAGAATGGATCACCACCCCGGACTTGCTTCAAGTTAACGAAAGCTAAAGGAGGACTTCCGGTTTGTCTCGTCAAATTAAAAGCTTTACAACTACTTTAAATAACAAGTAAGGTTGGATTGTGGTATTTCTTTCAACTTCTTTTAGTTATTTTAAGTGACGTATTTATAAACAAACTGTGTATAGAAATGCTCTTGATTTATGTAAAATCTACTTCAAAAATTGAAATAAGGGCAACAATATTTACAAATATCATATAAAATAAAGGGACATTTGCATACAAACTTGAACTTTAATATTTGAAACGAATACCTGTGAAATACTGATACTGAATGTATCTATTTTCAAATGAGTTTGTATTACCTTGGTAGCGTTGTGGATTATTTTTTTAAACGAAAAGCAGCATTTGCAAATTTATTGTTAAAGTGACTTGCTTTAACCTCCGGTGTTGGCAAACGTTCTTGATGCAGGTAAATAACAGAAGGCAGGCCATATGGAATGCCATCAGGCTGAAAAAATCGACTGCATTATGTCTGGAAACAAGATTACGGAAGAGGATTAGGGCCACCGAAAAAATTAATCTAAAATTCTGACTTTAATCTCTGAATTCTGACTTTAAACTCAGAATTCTGACATTAATCTCAGAATTCTGACTTTAATCTCAGAATAACATAACATACATATGCACATTAGTTGGTGTTGGTAAAAATGATGAAGGGAGATTCTACGATCAGAATT
>JAVKLF010000064.1:4938709-4948745 GCA_034783495.1 Millerichthys robustus | reverse complement strand
TTCTATTAAATCGCATCTTTGGAAAATAACGATAGAGCTCTTTTTGTGCTCCGTTTTCATGAGCTCTCAGAGTCACTCTATGCTTTAAGTCTTTAACTATCAGCCCTGTTTACACAAACACACACACTTCTGAGCTCTAACTGGAGCCATCAACTAAGATACAGAAAAAGGATGTTTAAAGGTTCAGCATTATGTGGGTACAGACGCATTCATGTGCAGGAAGGTTCTTTGATCAATAAGCCCAACACACACCTTTCAGTTTTCCAGAGGACTTCCAGGTGATGCTGCCTTCATGCAGCAGCAATCTGTTACCCTGGATCAGGTCCTCTCTGCGAAAGACCCGACCATCTTTCATCTGGGCCTGAGTCTTTGGTTCCAGACGATGGCTGATTTCTCTCAGACGACAAACCTTCTCATATTCTCTGACCTGAGCGTTTACCTGGGAGATGGCCTCTCTGATCAGCTCCAAACCTTTCACCAGAGACCTGTACTCATCTGTGTTAGCTGTGAGAAGCAGGAAATAAATTACCAACCAATCCTTTTTTCAGTTTAATGACACTAAAAGTCGCTGAATGTACAAAGACCTGCAAATAAACGAGGGAGAGATTTTACCCTCTGTGTTTTTGATGATTCGTTCCACCAGAAATGGATACTTGGTGATGCGTTGAGCCACCAACAGGAAACATTCAGGGATTCCCAGTCGTCGCACCAGAGAGGTCTGGTCAATTTTCTGAGAAAGAAAAAAAAGTTGTTTGTTTGTTTAGGTGCGTTAAGTGCTGCATTTCACCTGATGTAAAGATCTTCACCAAAATGCTGCGATGTTTGAAATTTACCTTTAAAACACCAGACTTATGTTTTATGCAGATGCAAAATTATTTCACTTTTGTGAGAAACATCATCTCAAATGCTCCAGAAATGCATTTTTGTTTTCCAATTTTAGTGCATACTTTACAAAAGGAAGCAGCATTGAGTCCTTACCTTAATAAGAGCCTGCAGCTTCTTTTTGGTCTGAATCTGGTCTTTGTAGAAGCTGATAGCTTCACTGTGATGGCCGCAGAAGAAGCTGTAGACTTCCATCATCTGCTCTCCGAGTGAACCTGAAAACTAACACAAGGAGGGAAATGTTTACTTTATACATGTGTATAATTTTCTTATCTTTTGATGTATTAATATTCTGTAAATTTATCATTTTTTACAAAAAGTAAGTAGTGTAAAAAACATGGAATGATAAATGTTCTATTTCAAACATAGGAAACTATATTATTTGACCCAAAACCATCAAAATAATGAACAGACACTACCCCACCTGAGCGATGAGAATATCCCCCAGCTGTTGGATGTAGTAGTTTTTTGGGTTTCCTTCATCCTGACTCTTATTCTGGCGCATTTTGAGGTTGTTGAGGAACAGCTGGTGGAGGCTGAGCAGGACCTCCACTCCAGGAAAAAGCCGATCCATCCAAGCTTCGTCTACTAGAAGAGACTGCTTCAGCTCATACATGTAGATGTGGACAAGGGTCTTTAATGTGCGCACATGGTGCATCTCAGTCTGGATCAACTCTAGGAGATTGTTAAAAAACAAAACTTTTATTACTGAATTAATTAATTTATTTTGATTCGTGGTACCAATGTATGTGAAAGCAAAGTGACTGGCATGAGAAAATGTCTGCATATAGACTGACAAGTGATCCTTTCACAAAAACTGACTCAGAGTAAGACACACCCTAAGTTTACAAATTTGGGCTTGACTTCTGTTTCAGCGTACCGTAGATGGCATCTTGTCTTTCAATGGCCTCTTTGTTCAGGGATATCAGATAGTTCTGGTCCACAGCCAAGCTCCAGGACTCCGCCTCCAGATTCTGGGCATCAGACTTCAAATCAATTTGCAGCTGTTGATAATCTGAAACTGAATGATAAACATCAGATTGGAATCAGCCAAAATATCACTGATCATACATGAGGTATTATAACCATTTCTAAATGTCTTCATAATAAAATCAACCTAACAGCAATGTTTTTTTCTACATATTTATTGTGGTTTTTGTCCATGTATTTTTTTTTATCCAAGACTATCAACAACAAAATTGAACAGGTTTTTACAAGTTGTTTATCAGTAAAGTTTCATCATGCTCTTTCTCTTTTGTTAGAAAGTATTCAAAGCTTTCAGTGGCCTCTCATGTTGCTGACAAGAACTAACTGACCTTTCGAGACGTCGGGCTCAGCCTGAGACCCAGAATCCTCTGAGGCCTTCAGCCACCTGCCTTCAGGCTCATCCATCTGTGCTGCACCAGTTTTAGTTGGTATGTTATGAGATAAGGCTCAACTGATAAATGAAATGTGATGTCAGTAAAAAGATATGCACGCATGCACACATACACACACACACAAAGATGTTCAGGGCTATTGCTTAGGTAAACAGAGGGGGTAACGTCTGATAATATTATCTATCTAGCATTAAAAAGAAAAGGCTGATGACAAAAAGGTGACATAAAAATAGTGCCAAAGAATCAGGTTTTAGACAAATCCTAAAAAAAATAATGAAAAACGTGACCAAACAGAAACTTGAGCTGCTAACCCTCGACTGTGCTGGATGTCAGAAGAAGCTTTAATGATCACTAACCGGGAGCTCATGCCTTTGTGTGAAGAGGAAGCAGGAGGAGGAGGGCTGGATGTTTGGGGGCGACAGTCATACCTGAAGCATCTGGGAGCCTACTGGAGGCCAGGGGACAAATCCTCTCCCTGGTGCTGTGAGAGAGAACAACAAACAGCGGAGCTATGGAGTCACCTGTCACCTTTCATACAAGGGATTCAAACAAAGATTACTTTATGACAAGAAACTACAAAAGTTGTGATCTTTTTGGTCAGAACTTGAATCTGATAGATGAAAATATAATGGAAACACAATAAACTGTTTTGTTAGTGTTCAGTATTTTCATTTAGTTGTGCACATTTTAAAATCTATGTATAAAAACCCTAAAAGCCCTTTCCTGCCCTCTGAATCCTTCAACCCCCTCAGTCGTCTCCAGTGAAGGAGAGGAGTGTTCAGGAGAATGATTCCAAACAAGTTGTTGCCAAAAGAGTCTAATGAGGTGAAAACTGGTTTGACAAACTGTGACAGGAGGGAAAAGTACAACTAAAACAGATCACCTGTGGCAACAGGTAGCAGCTGCTACACAAACAGATTCCCATTTAGACACAGCACTGCAGAGCAGAGTGTAAAAAAAAGAATAATGCATGTTTTCTAATCCAACATTTACCTTAAAAGGATTTTCTGCTCTTTAATGGCCTGCAAAACCTAAAAGTGTCCCACAGGGTGGATCAAACTGACTCACCCTCCTCATGATCACGTGTGTCTTTTAGGTTGTTTTAACGGTACGTTTTCCTTGATGACTCTTGATGACACTGGGAAAAAAAAGAACAAAGAACGGAAAAACTCGTTATTCCAGCACATCAAAACACAGGGTGTTCCTGAATCACAGACTGAGGTTGTTCGTATGACCAGCGTTCATTTATGAGCATGTGAGATTACAATTTTAGCTTTGGATGTTGTAAACCCAGATATTCTACGATGTTGACCACCTGCTTCACGTGCCGACTGAGGGCTTTTAGAGTAGCGGGGGTCAGTCTTTTTGCCAATTTTGTATTTCTTTTACAAGTGGTTTGTGTCCAACTCTTTTGAATCCTTTCCACTCCTGATATTACACGTGCCAAAATTGCAATATTGATAAATTTTCAAGAAATTGTGCAAGTCAAGTATAATTTGGATCTGGAGGATGTGAGGTGGTTGGCCTGTTCCTGTTAAAGTTTGCAGCAAGGAAGTTGAACACAGCAAAGGCAAAATTGCTAAATCTAAAATCAACAAGATGACATACTGTAAGTCTTAGTAACTAAACGTTACAAGATTTTCTTTTCCACATGGTATATAACCAGAAAAGCAGTAACTGTTTAAAATCAGACACACCTTAGAACTCACAAGCAGAATCTCTCTTATTACCCGTTTCTGTTTTAGGCCTCTAGCATGTGAGTCCAGATAAAAATCTGAGCAGTGATACAGGAAGTGACAAAACAGATTTTGTTTTATGTTGCTTTGAAGAATTTATGGTCCACAAAAGAAACTCTAACCAAATATAAAAACAAAGATGCATGTGCTTTCTACCAGCTTAAGTACTTTTTTGTATCATTTAACTTTCTTTGGCAGCCACACCTAAAGTGATTCACCTACACTGAGCGGAGGAGGGGCACAGCTGCATGAAATACAGGTCATACCCTTTAAGTGAAAACAAGACTAGCGAGTCTGCCGAGTGTCCCGTCGAATACGATCAAATTCTGTCAGGTAAGAAACCCAAACTGTTTGTGCAAAATAGTTTCACTTCGGCTGAGACAGTTCCTAACCACATCAACACCCAGACTGTTGAGTGTGATGGTGAATAAGTAACAGCTGCTCATGTCGGGCCATCCCAACAGAACCCAATAAGACACATTGAAAAGCTCTAACACAAACAAACAAACAAAACGGTTCATGCTGTCACCGTTTGTCCTGAAGCCTGAGGGGTGGATGTGTTTCACATCATCACAAACAGAAGAGTTAGTCAAAACAAAAACAATTCCTTGAAAGAATGCATCTTGTCAGAGAAATGACAGAGTTGTTGTTTTGGTCAAACCTTGAAAGTCCCGTCACACACAGAGTAGCAGAGACGGGATGGGTTAACTTTATGGACTTAAAATAATCTGAATCACTGACTAAAATGATTTGGTTCACTCGAGTTACTTCAGTTGGTCACTCTGTGGTGGATGTTAAGAATTCACTTTTGCATTATTCAGTGATGTTTATTTTACAATTCCCCACACTAATAAACAAACAATTTACAAACGATGGAACAAAAACATGAAGTGTGCAAATCAATTATAAGTTAACAAAAACGTTAAGTTAACCTAAGTTAACAAAAACGTTAACTTACGTTAAATATACATAAAACATGTATATACACGACATATGTATGCAGCCATTGAGCTGTTTCTCTGGAGAATCTGATAATCTGAGGATTTAGCAGCAGTCTCCTAGAGGACATGTAGGTCCTGGGTTAATGGAGACCTTAGATTTATAAGTCCTGATTCGGTCTGAGGGTTCGGCTCACCAACTCCAGAGTCAGGAACCGAGCAACTCTACAAAGGATGTTTTGTGAACGATCAGCGTCCAATAAAGGTCTCCAGTCCATCCAAAATGCTGCTGCCAGAGTTCTAAGAGGAGTCCGCAGCCTGAAAAGTGACTCATTATGTGCGTGTCTGCAGCTCCAGGCAGTCCACATAACTTCCCAACCATAAACATTTGGTAGTGGTTTCTTATAACAGGTAAGCCTAAAACTTTTAATTCCTCTCTGATGCTCAAGTGTTTAAAAAAATGTAGGTATGTATTCATTGTATGAGCTGTTTAAAACAGCCAGCGTTTTGTTTCACTAAGGAACAAAAGCAACAGTTTCAACAATTAAAAGCAAGTTGAAAAAAAATTGTACAACCAATTATAATTCTTTATCTTGTTCAGAGTCTATATGTACAGAGTCTTATGATGCGCAGATCATCGTGATTTGGATCACACGCAGCTCCAGCAATGAGACAAACAACCTGCAGCTTAAATTTACAGTAAATTTACATTGACTAAACTTTGTACAACCTCTTTTTAAGAACAAATGTCATGTGTCAATTGTGCCAAGTGTTGTCTTTTTCCTTTTTTAAAGTTTACAACAGTTTTAGGGTAATTTGGTGTCATAGAACTCACAGCTCAGAGAGGCACATGCCAAATAAAAACATCAGAATGACATAATCTGGAGAATTTTAAGAAACAGCCGATGAAAGGTGGTAGAATGGGGTCACTTCTGCGCTTCAGGAATTTGAAGAACGCCGAGGTGAGAGAATCTGACCTAAATTCATAGTTTCCCATGAACAAGGTGTCAGATTAGCTGAACAGACAGGTGTTTATGGTAAGCAAACGTATCACATAATCATTAAATCGATGGGCTAGCTATATACTTTAAAGTTTATACATAGCCTACTCTAAACTTCAAGGTTTCATTTTGGATATCAAAAATTAAATACTATTCCTCCACAAACTTTAATATGATTTTCAAATTCCTCAAATCAAGTAAAATGTAAAGTTTTGTTTGTCATTTTTTCTTCCTAATAGAATAGCTGTGGTGCTGACCTTGAAACAACAGCCTATAATTTCAGTTTATTTTTCCGTAAAATTCTGATTTGTACCAATGTCATTTTTAACTAGGACTGACTAGTTAACTATCACTGATATCTAACAGGAAAAAAGGCATCCAAGTAGTGATGTGATTATATGATACAACGGCCTGTATTGTTTTGGAGCACGCGCTTGAGAACGGGAGTGGCTGCAGGTGATTCTTTAACGTTTAGCCCAACGGTTGTTTAGCTAAATTTAACGCTTTTAGCTCAGATACAGCACACAAATCCATGCCGCTTTACAAATTGTGTAAACGAAACATTAAAAACGGCCTCTTACCATTTCCTTCTAACTAATGTAAAAAACAAACAAGAAAATGTAATTAATCACAGCTTTTCATAAATCCCACATTAAAGCGAGGTTTCAAACATTTTATGCTAGCTCGAGTTATCATCTTAACGAGTGTTGGCGATCAGTGTTTTTTAAAAACTTTTTATCTAATAAAACCAAGAAAGTAAATATAAGAAAGTCACACTAACTGTTCTAACTTACCCGGAGATGTAATAAACTGCAACAGGACGTATCGAAAAGCAATGGATGACGTTCTGTTTACTTCCAGCTAAAGATAAGAGAAGATAATTATATTTCTCGGCTGCTCCCAGTAAGCAGAAAAATAAAAAGTGAGCATGTCTCTGAAGGAACAAGTGCACACAGAAAAAAGTATTGGGGCTGGACGAAGGAGGAGTGTTTAAAATATATCGTCAACCTCTCGTTTGGATGTTTCTCTGTATGGCAGGTTGTTGTAGCATATAATGAAACAACATTTCTATTGCTGAATACTTTTCAGATTCTAATAATAGTGTCCCTCTGTATCTTGGCCGTACTAATCAGAACTAAAAAAAAACTAGTTGTACAAATTACATCTAATTTTAAAAGCATTACAAAAAACTCGCAAAACCAAAGTTAAAATATTTACATAAAAAAGCCAGCTGCACTTTTTTTAACATTGGCTTTATGTGTATAGGTCAGCAATATGTCAAATATCTTAATGTCCTCCCATAGATATCTACTTTAAAGACCCATCTGTATTGCATTTAAATGGTGCATTTGCTTGCCATACTTCTTCCTGATCTGAGCATTGTGGGAATATTTGGGTTAGCAGTCTTTAAATTAATCTAGACAAGATTCATCCGTGTTTCTGTTTATTTTGTCTTTTCAAAATGTTTTTTGGTATCTGACTCTGATAATAAATTCCATATTACTGCTCGTACTGACCCAGTTTGAGGTACTGCTGAGATTAATCGTACATACAAACAGCATTTTGGGAAAAAATAAATTAAAAGCAGTTTTTCTTTGTGTAGATAACTTAAGACCATGCAGGTAGAAGCTCAGGTGTCAGCATGAATCAGGACATTTTCAGCTCTTCACACTGCGGTGAATCATGAAACCAAACTTATTCTATTGATGTTAAAACACCCAGAGTGAATTTCACATCCCAAACCATCACGAAATTAGGGATTTTTGCTTAGCTCTATATTCTTGGATTATTCTCACTCACACTAATCATATTTTCAGTCTCCATAATGCTGTTTTGTCAATGTTCTGAATCATTTCTGTACCAAACCTGTATTATTATAATAATAAATGTCCAGTGAAACATTGACAATTGCAAGTACAACATTCCTCGAAGGACTTAGTATCAGCAGCGGTATTTCATACCAGTGTTTTAAGATGTTTGAAAATAACTTTACGGAAAACCTCATGGTCAGAGTACATGTTGTGAATGACCTTCAGCCACTACCACACCCAATTTTTGTCCAATAACTGGAAAACTGACTAATTTAAAACCATTTGTGTTTTTGAACATAAACTGGTTGTGCAGTGAGTTTATAGTTTGAATAAAATAACTTTAAATACAGTAATTCTTCCCTAGGCAGCTTTTTTACACTGTCATACAGCAGGTGGCGCTGTTGCACTTATTTATTCAAAAATCATGGGGTCATTCATTCACCAGGTAACCAACATGATTCCCTCTCCGCCTTCACACCTGCTTGTGATATATAAATAAATATTAAACAATAATGATTTAAGAAAATCGTGATATTATCCTCCCATAGAAACAAAATATTTATTTTTTGTTAAGAGACAATAAAAAAGTGTTTAGACAGAACATTTTTCTTATCCTTCAACATTTGAATTTGCTGCCAGGCTAATCTAAACCAGGACATTTTCTTTAATTCAATATTTTCCAATGAAAACTTTTTATTCAGATGGAGATTTTGTGCCGTTGGTTTTAATGATAAAACTTGACCCATAGTTGTTCTAGTTCTGTTGATACCTGCTGCTGGTGGTTCTGTTGCCCTCGGTAACAAGATGTTGTGTCGTTTGGACTTTTATGAATGATAAAAGCAGTCTGTAGACCTGGATGTATGAGAGGAATGTCCCCAGATAAAACCTGTCAGAGCTAAAACAAGGTCCAGTGGATACAGGAGATGTCAGTCATCATCGCCCGCCTCCCAAAGTGAGAAGCTGTGTCCAAATTCAGAGGCCACATCCTCCACATAATGTCCTTGTCTGTAGTGTTAGCCAAATATCTCATTAACCATTGGGAATAAAAAAAACTCAGAAAATAAAAGAAAAAGCTGCTATATTTCAACTTATATAGAAGCAAAATATTAGATTTTTTTAAAGCTCAAAAAACAATTTCAAATAAAAACAAAACTGAAAATGATATGCATTTGGCATTGGAATAATAAAATAAAACTAACGATCTTATACGTTTCACTGACTTGATAATATTTCTGCTATTAAAACAAACAAACAAACACAAAAACAAGACACGTGATGAAGAAAAGCCTCGTCACAAATGCACCTCGCTGCATTATTTACAGCACTACTTTATTTGATCTCGGTTTGATGGGCACTCATTTTAAGCTGAAGACGCCAAAAACTTCTCATCCTCCTCCTCCTCACGGCATCGAACTGGAAAAAGACCAATCGCTGTTGGTTGATCACGAGTCCCCCGCAGAAAAGCAAATTAATATAATTTTTCTGGATTAGGGAAAAAAAAACACAGGAGACTAACATGTAAAAACATCTAACTGAAGAATAACAACGCATCAACTATGTACAAAAACATCTATAGAATATTTATATATGTATATATATATATTTAGAATTCGTAACTTCTAAATCCACTAAAATATACCAACAGAGCAGCTATTGGTAAATCTGACGAACCGGTTTGCCAACACGTCTCTGTAAACAGTTTCAAAATCCTTCAGCCGTAAATGTGTGGAGGGGAAAACAAAACAAAAAGCAAGTAAATAAATAAAAAATAGAATCCATGTAAAGTGTTCATCCTGTGTGCCTGTTTTTTTGTGTGTTTTTTTGGGGGGAATACTGCAGAGTGTGAGGAGGTAAGCCACTTCAACCAGCTTCTCCAGTGGATTAAAGTTTGTTCGAGGAGAGATCCTCTTTCACCGTCCAACGGAGAGGAAGTCTTTTTGTTTGTTTACAGTTTGTCACCTGGTCGCGTACTCAGACAGTTCCACGACAACTGCTGTAGGCCACAGACAATCGAAGGGCACTTTTCCTTTTTTGAGGCTAGGGTAGATGGGGAGGGGACGTAGCCTGGACTCGGAGATGGATAGTGAAGTGGGGGATTAGCAGCCTTCTTGTTAGTCAAGAGTTTGTTTCACAGTTGAATCCAATATCCACACGGTCAAGCACAAACTTGGCAACACACACACACACACATATATATATATGTATATATATACATATATACACACACACACACACACACACACACACACACACACACACACACACACACACACACACACACACACACAC
>JAVKLF010000064.1:4918222-4938609 GCA_034783495.1 Millerichthys robustus | reverse complement strand
ACACACACACACACACACACACACACACACACACACACACACACACACACACACACACACACACACACACATACACATACAGTATATAAAGTACAATCATGAACAATAAGAGACGCAGGAGATTTGTCCTTAAATACAAAAAGTGTCTTGAGGTGTCCGCAGTGCGTGGACGTCCTGTAGTGTGTGTTTGTGGCATCTGGAGAGAAAAATAAAGTCCTGAGTTTTTCATTGAGGGGTGTCTGAGGACGAGGTGATAAAAGTGTGTTTTCTATAAAATAGGAACAAAAGGGAAAAATAGATTTTAATCTGTTGCCGGGTGTGTTGGGTTGGTTACGAGGGGCTGGAGCGCGGCAGGGCCAGTATCCGTCCATTGGTCTTGCCCCCGTTCATGTGCGTGAAGGGGATGTGGTGCTCCTCGTAGCTGCCCCTCAGTCCCACGGAGGACGACTCGTCCCTGTCCGAGCACTGCTCGTTGTGCGAGTACGACGAGGGGTCCAGGGGGATGCTCTCCATGTTCTCCATGTCCAGGTCGAAGTCCTCGCACTCCGGGGGCTTGTTCTCCTCGCTGTAGAAGAAGGAGACCTCACGGAACGTGGGGTGCAGGTCGTCCTTCAGCATCTCGATGATCTCCTGGAAGGCGGGGCGCATCTTGGGGTTGTACTGCCAGCACATCTGCATCAGGTTGTGTCTGCAGGAGGAAGCGGGGACAATGTTGACACGATCTGGTGAGGTTAGGAAACCTTCCAGTTCAACATTTCCATACCAATTATTATTCATTTAAACGGTTAACTGTGATAAGCCAGCTTTCACATGTAAACCCTGAAACGTGTTATTCCCGTGTGCTTTGGTTCTCCAGAACTGTTTAAGTGCAGCGACAGCTCGTTCACGATGGCGGCTCAATAAACTGATGGACTTTGTTTAAAAAGGTCACTCGACACCTGAACATATGGAGCTTTTTTCCTCGCTCTTGATTGGTTGGATTGAAAGCTGTTTGTTTAGCAGCTGGGAATGGAAGAGCTCCGAGTCAGCTGCTTAACAGAAGCTGCAGAAAAACACTAAAATACGCGACTGTGTGTGTGTGGTGGTGGTGGGAGCTTTAGCCACAGTAAATAACATGTTGATTTATGAGATATAAAGTGAGAGACTTTTATTTTTAGCCGTCACAAAGTTCACCATCCTGCTCCATAAATCCTCACTAATCCAAAGCCTAACACCTCCCACTTCAGTTTAAAGTCATATCCGCTGGTCCTTCCATCACATTAATTGCTTTATTTGTAAATCAACTTGATGCTGCTCTGTTATTGTTTTAATTTTTATTTTAACACAAAGTCATTTTGACAAAATAAACTCTTTGTTTTATTCAGTTTATGATTTTTGTGAGAATAAAATGACAGAAATAAAAGTAACAAGTGAAGCTATCAGAATTTATTTTACTCTAAAAACAAACAAAACATAAACAACTAACACATTTTTACATTTTGTCTGGGTCCTACATCTGTACTTACAGTCTGTCAGCGCAGTTGTCAGGCCGGTCCAGGAAGCCTCCGTCCATGACGAACTTGAGGACCTGCTCGTTGGACAGGCCCTGGTACGGCTGCTCAGCCAGCGTGCTGATCTCCCACAGCACCACCCCAAACGACCTGGTCCACAGGGACAAAGAGGACGCACCGATTAGAGACCTGACAGAGTAAATCTGTCTGTAAACAATTAGAGCGAGGCTCGGTGCAGAAGAAGCTTTGCTGTGGCTGGCCTGAATGTCTCTATTGTTATTTCATTTTAATGTTGGTCACCAATTTACAATGTATTTTTAGCGTGAAAGCCGATTTAGTGTCCACATTGTTGTTTTTCTTCTTTAGATATTTTTATAGAGACTTTTTTGTAGCTATTTTAACGCTCAGCTCGTTCAGGAGACATTTGGTTTTCTGGAACTGTAATACTTTTCAAAAGATTTAACTTTGTTTACTTTAAAACATTGTTCTGTTTGAAATCTGCTTTAGCAGATTTGTTGCTTCTTTTAGCTTTTAGATACTTTTGCTTTAAGCTAAGCTTTTGGTATTTTGCTTGTAGCTAGCTTTTCCCTACTTTTAGATTGATTGAAACTTTGACTCACTTTGACTTTGAGCTAATGTGACGCTAGCTAAAAAAGGCGACATTTATTTTTATAGCATATTTCATACTAGGGTGCAACTCAAAAGTATTTTACAGAAATAAACAAATTAACAAGTAGAGAGCAAAAGGAGCTAGCTAGTTTTTTGCTGCAATTGGCTCTTAGCTACAGTCTTGATTCTTTAGGCTTTACGCTAGTTTTTGCTACTTTTTGATAGCATTCACTGTCATTTTGGCTCCTAGTTAGTTTTTCTTCTTCTTTCAGGTTATAGCTATTCTGCTTCTTTTATATTTAACAGCTCATTTTCAGTTTCTTCAGCACATTTCAGACGTCATTCAACACCTCAGTGTTCTACAGAGAAGCTGGAAATGAGGAAGAGTATTTTAGGTGTTGTGTGTTAAAGTCAGAAGTGTGGCTGACCAGCAGTCTGAATGGGCCGTGAAGACGCCATCCTTCAGAGACTCAGGAGCCATCCACCGGACCGGCAGCAGGCCCTTGCCTCCCTTCCTGTAGTAGTCCGTCTCGTAGATGTCTCTGGTCATGCCGAAGTCTGTGAAGGAGAGATAATTCCCAGAGTCAAGATTTTTTGTTGTCTTTGAATTTATCTACCAATACTTTAAATGTGATTCTTTCCAAGAATCTTGACTAATATTAGCTTGTTTTTTTTTTTGAGTCACTGTGCAATAAAATGCCATCTGAAATGTGTTTTGTGACTTTTCACTTTACAACAAGGGGCTAAATGACAGAAAATGTCAAATTCTGAACATCTTGTCTTAAATGAAATCAAAGACTCTTCAGTGTTTGTTCTGCTGAATGAAAACTTGCCTCCAATTTTGACAGTCAGATCGTGAGCCACCATGCAGTTTCTGGCTGCCAGGTCTCTGTGGACGAACTTCTTGGCGTTGAGGTAGGCGATGCCGTCTGCGATCTCCGCCGCCATTTGGACCATCTCCTTCAGGGTGGGCGGAGGGCGTCCTGGGTTATTCTGAGGAGCAAATTTTACAACAGACTCCTAATTACTCCTTTGCTATAAAATTTTTTTTAAAAGGCTGTGACAGTAAACTAAGTGGGTCCTTCCACAGTTAACAGATGGTTATTTTACACACTAATAGAATAAAAACTGTCTGCGTTTGCAAATCACTGCTTTTCTAAGTAAAGACTATACCTCACATCTCAAAGGGGTCTCATCTGTTAGTAAAAACAGGTTCTTCAGGCACTAGACTGACATGTTTTGGCAGCTGTGTAAAAGCACATTTTTGTGTGAACATAAAAAAAAAACATTAGAAATTTGCATATACTGTAGATAAGAAAATGTAGTCAGAACTCAGTGTTCTACTTCGCTGCACCAAATGCAGAAGTGAGAATAAGAAAAAAAACCAGAAGTGCAACCCGACCTAAAACATCTGTGAGCACATCGGATTACCTCGGCGTCGGGTCGCAGCGAGCGCAGGTAGCTCTTCAGGTCTCCGTGGGTCATCAACTCCATCACCACTAACGTCGGCTGGCCCTTCGACACAACGCCCAGCAGACGCACCTGAGACAAGATCACAAATGGTTTCATTATGATGTCATTTCATTTGAGCACAGCACCCGAACGGTAAAATTGAAAGCCCGTCTCGTAAAACCAATTAAGCTGCTGCCCTTCTTGCAGGTAAAACCCAGAGGTGAAGCCACATGCACACATTTAGTACTTCAAACAAATGGCTGCGGTCTACTGATTCAAACCCCACCCTGTTCTTTTACCCATCATCAGTAAACAAAGTCCACCACAAAGTCCTCTTCAAGATGAAAACAAAGACGTCTCTCTTTACCACATGATGGCAGCTGAAGGCCTTCATGACCGAGGCCTCGTTCAGGAACTCGATTCTCTCCCTCAGGCTGGCCGACTCGTTCACCGTCTTCACCGCCACCCGTGTCTCCCCCTCGCCCTTGATGATGTCCTTAGCAATGCCCTCGTAGACCATGCCAAAGGAGCCCTGTCCCAGTTCTCTCAGGATGTTGATCTTATCGCGGGGCACCTCCCACTCGTCCTCCTCATACACTGCAAGATTGTGGGTTTTTTCCATTATTACAGCTTCAAGTTGACCAACAATTTCTATAAATTCACAATAAAAATGGCTTCTCGACCAGCAGATGGAGCTTGTTTAATTGCTTCAAAACATTTGAAATGATTGAAATATAAAAATGTTTGTTAAATGGAACCCTAACCAATTCAAAAAGTGCCTTTAAGAGCTACTTTTATCAAATTTCTGAAACTGTAAAAGCAAACAAACAAGCAGGAATTTTAAATATAGACTAAGTTACTGCTGAAATCCTGGTTTTACATGTAAATTCAGCATCTTTTCTATGAGAACAAAAATAATATTAATTTTTCATTAAACAAATTACTAACTGATTTTGAACTGCATAAAAATACAGCTTTGATGGTGTCTTGGTTGCTTTTTTCCTAAGTTAGACTAATTTAAATGTTTTACCTCATTTAAGCATACAAATGCATACATTTACTGTTCACAAAAATATATTATTATTTTTTTTATTTGAATATTATTAATGATCTTAAAAGGATTTGTAAGCTGGTACTAACAGCTTGTACGTGATGTGTGTGTTGCGCTGCAGAGAGCTTTATTATATTTACTTAGTTCTGTGTAGTTCTTGAATTCTGAGCAACATTTTGGGGAACCTAAAAGTCTAGAGTTGAAAAGTCTTAATCTCAGTAACTACTTTTCTTAATTTTGCTTAATGTTATTAGTCATTTTGAGATCCAAACAAAACTAAACACAGAAACCTGGACACCTTTTATCACTGCTCTCTGTGGGCCTTGTTGTGAATAAAATACTAAAATCCTTTTAGAAATGCAGCCTCTAGTCACTAATTAAATGACTCAAAGCCTTCACTTACCGTCATTAGTGCTGAGATACTCTGGGTTTGAAGAGGCATAAATGGGACCACTAGGGCCTTGCGTTTGACTAAAAGAACAAAAGGCAAAAACACATAAAAAAAAAATCCACTGGTTAAACGAAAACACTCCGAGTTCTGAACAGGATGTGATGGTTACACACCTCTTCTTGAACAGGACAAATCCTGTGACGGACACAAACAGCAGGAGGACCACGCAGATGATTGGCCCGATGATGATCTTCACAACGTAGAGAGGATCGCCTGTTAAAAATAAATAAATAAATAAATAAAAACACCCGCTCGAAGCGACTCACATTTCAGGTGAAAAACAAAAACAAGCTGCTCAGAACAAACCCACACAAGTTATACCCGTATGCTGCTGTGAGGACGGAAACTCTGGTGATTTACTGATGATGATGATGGAGACTGATTTTTATAAAAGTGTCGACACACTGATGTTTTGACTTATAGTCATATATATTGTAATTTCCAGGCTGCACTCGTATATTTTTGTTAGCATTTCCCACAACATAAACATCCAAAACTGAAAAAATAAACTAATCATAGGTATTAGAATTATTTAAGGTTTATTTTAAGTTAATGTACTTCTCATTTAAAAGGTGACAAATGCAACTTTCATACTTTATTAACAATAAAGCTACCTTTAGAGTGCATTTATGTTTTGATCTGTATTAAAAGTAGGTCAACAAGATTATATCAAAGGCTAAATTCCACTCTTGTTTAGTGGATAATAAGTTAAATGAGCTCAAACAGTTTGGTGAAGGTTTTTAATATATATATATATATATATATATATAAAACAAATATAAATAGTTAAATGTGGCATTAGCCTTACATAAATGAAAACCATCAAATAAAGCAAGCATCCATCTTACTTGGATCCTGAACATAGAAGAAAGCGGGCTCAGTCCATGATCCGTTCCCAGCCAGAGAGGTGGCCCGAATCCTCACAGTGTAGTTCCCAGGATGCATCACTTTCAGTCTGCAGCCTTTAATCGATCTGTACATGTTCCTTGACACACAGTAGTGCAGTTCCTGCAAGAGTCAAACAACGACTTCACACTCCGGGTAGTGGTCTTATTCAATTTGAAAATTTGAAATAAGATTTTAATCAATTATATGTTGTTACTGTTCTTTTTACTTGTGCTGTAATTCATTTATGATTTTGTTTCACTTTGTGAGGGGAAAAAACATGAGCAACTAGTAAGAAAAAATGTTTTCCACACAAAACATGCTCAATTAGATCAAATAATGTTTGTTTTTACCCATTCCCATGACAACTAAAACACGGTGCGAAGCAGAGAAAAATGACATTAGAGCTATCAAACAAATACCAACCAGTAACAAAAAAATCTACTCTTTTAGTTGCTGTCCATCACAGAGAGTGTAGAGAAGAACAAATTTAATTTGTCGCTCATAATCCGTTAGATGACACTGAGTGACCCTGCAGATATTACTGATCTGCAGCTTCATCTTTTTACCTCCTCTGGCCCTGTGTTTCAGTACCAGAACCATAATAAACCAGCATATGGGTGCGTTTGTGTTTTTACCTCAGAGTCTCCCTGTCTCTTGTAGTTCACTTCATACAGGATGATTATGCCGTTAGGGGCTGCAGGTTCGTGCCAACTTATGTGCACCGTATTTTCGGACACGTCATGAGTGATGGGACCTAAGATATCGTCGGCTTTATCTGAAGAGAACAAAGTGGCACAGGTTCATTTTTCAAATTATTGGTTTGTTTGAAGCAAAAAGGAAAATGAGCTGCTCAGTTTGGTATTAAATGAGGACATTTGCAATTGTGGGATCTTAAGGGAAAAATCGGAAAGTGCTATAAGAAATGGTCAAAATCAAATTCAGAATCCTCAGATCTTTGAGTTGTCATACCCTCAGGCATCGTGCGGGCACTGACGTACGCCGCCATGCTGCAGCGGGTCTGGTCTGTTGGGTGGTTGCAGGCGTGGATTTCGATCTGGTAGCTGGTGAAGTGGCGCAGGCTGGAGATAACCGTTGATTCCTTGTAAGGGACAAAAACCATCGTCTTGGTGCCTTCTAAGTTTTCCTCGTCCTCGCCGTCTGGGATGGATGTGCCGCCGGTCAGGCTGGGGGCAGTGGTGAGGAAGGGGTGCGTTCTGTTGGCGATGCCCATCACGGCGCGCCTCTGCCTGGAGCGTCTGGAAAAGGCAAGCATGTTTAAAGAGCCTAATAAATGTATTCCCAAATTTAAAGAAAAAAACCCACAAAAGCTTAAATAAATTAGGCTCATCTAAGCGAAAAAACCACACATTAACCAGGACACTTACTTGATCTCAAAGACTTCGTTATGAAGGTAATTCTCAAATGTCTTTCGGTACTCGGAGTCCTCTTTCTCCTTCTTGAGCTCCTTGTCGGTTTTCGGGCAGGCGCAGCATCTCGTCCCCTGGCCCTGCTCCTCGGTCTGGTTCCACTTCTGCTCCTCGTCACTATCCACCTGAGTGGGCACCCGCGATGGTAACTTCATCCCTGGCAACAGCCAGCCAGACAAAGAGGGAATTAATGGGATAACAGGTGTGATAAACCAATACACAGCAAATTAAAGCCCAGAATCCACAGAAACACACACATGCCTGTGGGACATGTCTGTCATTGTCATCTCCAGGTCTCCCACCCCTCTGCAGCAGAGATAAATGATCACTGACACATTCTCCCTGCAGGTTCGAGGAATACAGGCGCTCAGAAGAAGAAAGTCGAGTTTTGTGCTCACAGAGATGGGCACCGATGGCAACTGACTGACATGGGGCATCAAGCTGCAACTAAAATAACTTTAAAAGAGTATGAACTTTATTTGAACTTGAGGTAAAGATTTTAACCAACAGACAAGTTTTATTAAGCTTTCTAGAGACCGATTTATTAAATTCATACAGATGTGTGTCTTCATAAACATTATTGCCTTCATGAACTCATCTCTGCTGCCAGAGAAGTGTCAGATTCATCACTGTTTCATGACGCTTCTCTGCTTCTCTTATTTTTTTAATAAAAGTCAAGGTCTTAAGGGCAAAACGCAGGAGACGTATGACGCGCATTGAAAATGTTCTCCCTTTATCAACGTTACCATAAAATAATATACTGTAAGACCTCATCACACCATTTTCTCCATGTGTCCGTGAGTAAGGTACGGTTGCCTGTGTTTTGGGAGAACTGATTCTCTTTAGGTCACTCAAATGACTCCAGCCTGTGTTCCAGGAGTTCAGGTTTTTAACTAAACTAGATTTGTTTTAGTTTATAAAAGCAAAGCTCACTCTTCTGCATGTTTGAGGGGTTTCTCTGCTCCATCACACCTGATTTGAATGAATCGCTGATTAACAGGCTCCTGCAGAACTTGAAGAGGTAGTTCAATCACTGAATCAGGTGTGCTGGAGCGGGGAAACGAGTAAAACTTGCAGACTTGTGGACCTCTAGAACCAGGATCAGACACTCACGATCTAGACACAAGCTCTCAACCCATAATGAACCCCAAAAACAACCACAAATGGCGTGTCTCACCCTTCTGGCAGTAGTCAAACTTGTAGAGCTCGCTGGCTTCGGGCTGTCGCTGGTAGAAAACAAGGTAGTGAGAGACGTTTCCGTTGGGGTCATTGGGAGGTTTCCACTTCAAGATGATCTGAGAGGAGGAATTGGAGGAGGAGATGGGGTCCAGTGGGACTGATGGTTCTGCAGGAAAAAAAACACTTATGAAGTTTGGATATTCTTTTATGTTAGACAAATAAATGAAAAAGGGTGTGGGAACATATTCTTTAAAAACGTAACACGATATAGTTGCTTTAAATCTTGATACGGTTGGCACAAATCTGAATAAAAAAATCATTGATGATTGAAGAGCTGTTTCGATTCAATTTGCATTTCGGGTTCCAGCACGGAAATTTGGCAGAGTTACTGGCACAGAGATGGTCTGCGACTCGCAGTTGGCTGCTCTGGGTTTTCCCCACCAGTTTTGGGTCTCGAGTATTACACCATTTGATGTTTGTTTTGTGTAAAGAAGCATTAGGCCTTTTGGTTTCATTTCATTTTCATGCCTTTAAGCCACAAGCAAATAAAAGCCACAGGGAGATTATTTAGAATTAAATGTTTTTATGCTGCTTTTACCTGGCTTACCTGTATTCCAATTTGAGCTTAGTCATAATATTTTTGTCTTTGAAGTGTATTTGAGTTCATTTTTCTCTAACATGTATTTATAATAACTAATACAGAAAAGCAGCTTTAATTCTACAAGTTATTTTAATCCAATTTTGGATTTGTTTCATTGGAGAAATTTATTAGGCTTGCCATCCTGAAAAGGAATAAACTTTGTTTTGGTACAAATTAACTGCAGGAAGCTTGTTTTTCATATCAATCATTGTCAACTAGCTGCATGACATCAGTCACACGTGAGCACTTTGCCACATACATGTGCTGCTGCTGGAAAGATTTAGACTTATGAAAACAGCTTGAGCCCCTAATACCAGTTTTACTTTGGACTATTTGATTAGATTATACTCATGTTTTGTGAAGGCTGTGAGCTTGTGGAAAGAACAAGTAGAGAAACTGCATTTTCTGCAAAAAATGAGTACAGAACACAAGCTAAAAAAGCTCAAAGGGACAAAAGCTAGTTAAAAAAAATAAAAGTAGCAAAATGATAACTAAAAGTTTGAAGTAGAAGAACAGTAGTTGAAAGTATCAAAACTAACTAAAAGTAACAAAAATCTAGCAAAAGCTACAAGTAATGAAAGGCAAGCTAAAAGTAGCAAAAAAGTAACTAAGGTAAAAGGAGCAAAATGTTAAATAGGAGCAAATGTTAGAAACAAAATCAGCAAAACACTAGCTAAAAACTTGTTGAACAAAAAGTTCAGCTAAAAGCCAATAGTAGCCAAAGGCTAGTTAGAAATAGCAAAAAGTTAACTAAAAGCTAAAATCAACAGGCTAGCTACAAGCTAAAAGTTAAAAAGGGCATCTAAAAAGTAGCAAAAAGCTAACTAAAAGCTAGCTAAAAGTAGCGTTAGAAGACAAAAACAGAGCGAGTACGTTCGATGAGATTTCAAAGAGAATCATTTTTGTTTGAAGGAACCGAAGAGATCCTAATGCATTTCTACGAAGTAGTATTAGTATATATATATTTCAACATTTAAAAACAAAAATGACAAAAACCCAAAGTCACAGCACTCATCTCCTGAATGTTTTGATAAACAAAATACTAAAGAAGCACAAAGTATGAAGTAGTTAAATTGTAAAAACAGACGGAATTTAAAAGAAAAAAACATTACTGAATTAGCATTTACAAAAGAAGTGACAACTTGCACTTGCCTAAAATGGTAAAATGATATCATTTCCAAGAATCAAAGCTCCAGATGTATTCTATGGGAAGTGTGTGTGGTGGTGGGGGGCAGCGCTGCATACACAAGTCTGTGGGTAAGTTTGATTGAAGACTGAGGAGGAAGAGAAGCCTGAGCTTCATCGTCACAGAGTGATTATGTTGTCCTTGTCTCATTACAATGCCACAGACTGGTCTGACCGCATTGTCAGACAAAGTCTCACCGGCTGCAGATTATGTCTAATGACAGCTTTGCCCTGCTGATCAGACAGAGACCAGGAGCCCGGAGCGTCTGCCACACAGGCAGAAAACAGCCCTCCCTTCACACCACATTCACTTGCCAAAGCTGGAAGCCAGTTCTGTGCGAGCAAGGGATGTCATTTTTGATGTGGTTTTTATAAGGAAGGAAACATCTACTGTCTAAAACGAAGTCAGCTAGACAGGCCACCATAACTCTGATACTGCATGCACACTGTGGGTGGCAAAGTACATCAAGTACTGAGGAAGAGTTTCATAATTGCTGTAGGACTCTCTGAGGCAGACATCTAACACAAGATGAGGCCCTGTAGGTCAGTGGTGTAACATAATTATCTGATGTTTTTCTTTTTTGTTTTTGTGACGAGGGCATTTTACATTGACTGAGACACAAACACAAATAATAATCTTTTTACTTCTTCCACTTGTAACTAAAATTCTAAATTTTTTGCAACCTGTACAGAAGTTATGAGTGAGATTTAGGTGATTTGATTTGCTCAATCCTTTACCTCAGTTCATGGATGCACATGAATGTTTTAGGAGAAACGTTTTTTTATCTGCTACTGAGTGCAACTCTTATATTTACAAATGTTAAAGTGAGTACATGTCTAAGCTGCAAACAGACAAATTAGAACGAGAACAGTTGTGCTCGCTATTTTTTTTTTCTTGTACATAAAACTTGAATACACTTGAGCAGTTGTGTTTTTCTGACACAGCAGAATAAAGCAATCATTCACACAACCGTAGTCTTACTGGTGGCGTTGGTGCGAACGTAGATGATGTCGCTTTTGGCTCCGAGGACCTGGTGATCATCGGACGCCGAGAGTTGGGTTTTCACCATTATGGCGTACTGCGTCCAGGGCTTCAGAGGCATGATGAGGTGACCCGGTTCAATCTGCTCTCTCTCTCCATCTGTAGCTCGACGCGGAGGGTCAACGTCAGCAATCACCCAGCTGTTGGAGCCGCAGGCATCTTGCCCATCAAACTCAGTTACGTTCTGAAAAGGTCTGCGGTGGTGAAAAACAATAACAATATCCAGATGAATGGTGCATTATAGAAGTCTGCTTCAATTGTATTTTACACAAGGAAGGATATTGGGTTTGAGTTCCACATTTTTTTACGGCATTTCAGCATTAGATTTATAGGAGCCTTCAGAAAAGGGGGAAGGAGATTTGCAAAAACATGAGCGCAGTAAATTGCAGTGAGGAAATTCCAGGATATTAGCTGATGATTTGTGTGGCTAAACCAAGTTCAGATCAGACCAAACAGAAAACAAACAAAAGGATGTGACAGCAAAGAAAAGGAATGGCAAAATAATGACAATAATGTGCATTTTATCTTCTATTTTCTGAGAGTTAAGTGATCATAAAGGTGGATTTCCCATTTATTTCGCAGACAATTTATAATTAGTTATTTGTTTTATTTAAGTTCTGAGTCTCAGGGGTTCATGAAACGGACTGATGTTGTGATCAACCATCATTTTTCTTATCTTTGAAAAACAAAGCTGAAAACATTATGTGTCTTGCAGACAGAAAGGTTTCTGATGGTCTCGAGATGAACTTACGCTTCTTTGTAGAGCACCATGAAGCCCAGCAGATCTCTGAAGTCTGGAGGCCAGAAGGGTTCCCACTTGATCATAATCTTATCGCTCATGGTTCGAATCTGGGTGAACTTTAACCGATGGTTCTCACCTGAAAAGAAAATAATAATAAAAGCTAATCATTTAGGTGTTTAAATTCCTGTAATGAGAAGACAGTGAGAGGAACACAATTAGTTTTATAGAAATGTAAAATATAGATATATGCATGTCTTTCAGTTCCCTCAATATTTTTTCCACTCTTGGTTTTTCTTTAATTATTTTTTCACTTTATTTAAAAAATAACTTCCCACAGGAATACAATGAGAACTCTGTGTTTCCTTTAAAAATATTTCCTTTGGAATCTACTTTACTTTTAATCTACTATTGCTCTATTTTTGTTTTCTTAACAACAACTGTAAGTGTGTAGCTGCCAACTACTTAAAGAAGAAAAAAATCTTTAAGTGACCCACTTCTTCAATCAGGGAGTTCTCCAAACTCCGTGCTTCAGTGCTAAGTGGATACTGAGTAGAGTTTTTTTTTTCGTTCTCTTCTAGAAACAACAACCCTGTTACTGCCGTCATGATGAGACTGCACCAAACCAACCTGAGACTATTATTTGGAATATTCCCTAAAGCTCCAAAAACCTAGGATATTTCTCTCCAGTCCATTCAACCCAAAGCACATTGTACAAATAATACTAGAATCCACTAAAATTAAATAAAACAGGTCTAAAATTTCAAGACAAACGTCTCTCCACCTGTGTTCTAACAAACCAGAGCATTTTGTTCTGCTGGTTGTTCTTACTTAAACAAGACCAATATAAAAGGTCTCCAGGAAGTTATGTGCAAACACTGAACAGGAAATGGCCATCATAACAATAACTGATTGAAACTGTGCCGGGCCTGACTCTGTGTCGTCTGTTGCTATAGCAACTACTTCACCAAATATCACGTCCGCAGGGTTGAGTTTCTTACATGAGGCCTGGTCTCCATTGGTCTTGAGCGCGATGTCATTCGTGCTCTGACGCCCTTTGGTTCCTGTCACGTTCTCCATCTCACGGATCTCTGACATGCAGAGTTTGGAGTTGTAGTGGAAAAAAATGCGCCCCTGCAGGATGGTTAGCTTGTGTTTGGACCAGTCCCAGAGCTGCCGGAGGTTCTGGTTGTCCAGGGCATAGAAGGAGTAATTCCTGGAAAACAAGGCTGCATGAATATATTTGCATCGATACTTCTGGCTGAAGGCAAAAACAGCTTTCAGAGTAAAATTTGGTCTTCAATTTGAATCAAGCTGTTTGAACAACCTTTGCTGTTTCTACTGTGACTGTAGCCTTTTGTGCAAAAAAACCCCAAACATTTTTAGCATTTCTAAACTCTGTTTTTTGAAAATCAAACCAAAAACAGCTGCCACAAAAAGACATTATGAGAAGGTCAGTCCGCTTTTAACTCATAATTACAGGAGGAGAATGTGCCATAGTGAGGATCAGAGACGACTAGGAAGATAGAATCTCACCCGATTTCCTGTTCCTCCCCACGAATAAGACGGAGTTTACGGAAAAATGAGAGGGAAACAAGGGCGTAGGACCGTCGCACTGTCAGGTAGCCAGTGATCTCCTCCAGCTGGCCCAGACTGGCCTCCAGTTCAGCTGCGATGTTGTCTAAAGAAAACCAAATACAAGCCTTAAAGGGACTCTGAAACTTGTCAACTGAAAAAGAAGAACCCAAATTAATCTCTTGTAACGAACCATTCTGTACAAATAAGTTCTATGATTCGTTTTTTTTCTTTGACACAAACAGGTGTTTTCTTTAGATGTTTGACAATCATCGCACCTTCCTGATTATGTGTTAATGCCAACATCCCTTTGTTTATTGCTTTCTTTGAGCAGATGGGATGTGGGATGTAATACGATCCAACCAAACAAACCACAAACACTCACTTCCTCCCCGCAGGTTGATGACCATGCTCCCGTTGAGAACAGTGCAGCCTCTTAAAGCCTGGGCGGCGGTGACCGAGTCCACCGTTTTCAGACCCCTACACACTTTGGGACAAGGTCCTGCGCAGGGTTTGCAGTGAAGCCTTCACAACAAATCGAAGAAGACAGATTTAGGATTATAAAAAATTGAACTTGCAGCAGCTTTTTAAATCTACCAAGGACAAAAAAAATCTGTTCTGAAGCTGCAATGAAATATGTGTAAGAAGCTGATAAACGCATTTCTGTTCTGTGTTTGGTTCATCAGTTAGTTTCTGTCTAGTCTGGGGTGATGGCTAAATGATGTGAATTTGTACAAGATAATTAAAGATTTTCAATTGAAAGAAACTAACAGATGTAGCTGGAAATGAGAGGAACTGTGGAAATGAGAAGTTGAAAGTGGCAAAATGCTCAAAATTTGATCTTTTTTTTCATGCAGCTTCACACCTTTAAACCATATAAGTACGGCTAGTCAAGAAACATTATCTGCTCTGAGCATAAACAACATGGCAAATCAAACCTCTTTTATATAAGAGCATTTCTATTTGGTAACTCTCAGAAATCATGACAAAATGTAAACATCAAGCCTCTGCGACTCACACGAGGAAATTGAGAACCCCTCGCCAACGTTTCAAGATATTCTGGAGACTCGTTTGAGAATGGTGATTAACAACTCTTCCCCAGAAGTCTCAACCCGATGAGATACTAGAAAGTTACAGAAGATTGAGTCGCCTTGATCATAGAATTGAGTGTCAGCTATTGAGCGACACATTTCATGGTACAGACTAATCTACAATCCACTGTGAGCTGTAAGAATGTTGTAATAGTAGATGAGATAAACAGCTGCTAACAGCAAAACAAGCAGCTCCTGTGACACATTTCCTTATAGGCGGAGCGGGCATCTGTTTTGCAGAAAGAAAAAAAAAGAAAAGAAAGAAAACGTTATTTGCACAATTTCTTTACTTCCCTGAACGATCTTGAACTTTTCTGTTCTCTTTACTCTGATGCCAATTCTGCACTTTTAGCCCATAAAATCATAACTCTGAGGAGAGCGCCGCTTATCCTAAGAGCACTTTCATTTTTAGAGCTTAGTTTAAACCAGAAAACAACAAGGAATTGCCAAATAAGAAAAGAAATGCCTAAAGGGGAAACACAGGGAGTCAGCATGAAAAGCTTAAGATGCGAGAGCAAAGGTCCACAGGTCAACGGTGGCCTACAGGTTTTGATGAGCAGGATTTGTAGATTCATTTCCCTGGAAAATAAAAGGATAAAATCTGCTTTGAGAAGTAGCTACTGGTACCTTTGGTTCAATTCACTGCAGCTACAGAGCTTTTTATCTAACAATATCATCAATATCATCATATACAGCCAAAGAAATGATCAAACAAACACTTCAAACATTTTGTTATCAAACTTAAAACCAGAGAATTCAAGTGTACTTAAAACATTTTTATGAAAAGAACATTAAGTCTTAACTTGTAATAAAACATTTGCTGGGGTTTTAATGAACATATATGCTTCAATATTACCTCTTTCTGAAAACATTTGATCTATGTCCAATTACATAACTCAATATTAAATCAAGAAAAAAATATATATATTGGCTTCATTCTCTATTCTTCACAGAGGCCAGTTTCCACCCTGAACTGCTCCACTGGAGCTCCATCTGCTCTCCAGTCATCGGTCAGGTGTGAATGCACAGCATGTGACCCTGTGAATGTGAAGTTGCATGTTGCTCAAGTGGGGATTACGCACTTGGCAAATCCTCTGTGGATTATTAAAGGTTAAGCACACCGCAAACACTCCAGCAGGAGCACAACTGCTGGTCCCTTTCAGCACCGTTATCAATGACGGACAGTTTGGACTTTGCTGCTTTCTGGACAAAAACTTCATATTTTTTGCATCAGCGGGACCAAGAGTCAAGACCCAGTGTCTGAAAGAACCAACATTACCCTGGTGTTTAATCACCAAAAACCAAACAATTCTGTATCTTTATAGCTGTGTTTTAAACTTTAGACAGAGCAGAACTATCGGTCTAAATGTTTAGGCTCATTAAAGAGCTGTGTCACGGTCACAGTGGAAGAAAAGTAAGGTCATGACAGGTCAGCAGACTGTTTATTTTCTGATGCCGCAACACATTTCCAAGCCCAACAAGTTGGTATTTTATAGTTCTGGGTGGAGAAAACGAAAGCATAATTCATACCGCAGCGCCTGTGTGTTTGCATAAAGAATCAAGAACTGCAATGCAGAAAACCAATCAGCAAACAACTGAGCAACACCAAAATGTGGGATACTGAGTCAAAAACAGAAGCACAGATGTGCCAGCCTTCCCAATGGGTTGCCCTTCTTTGACCTAGCTGTTTGGTTTGTTACGGACAACAACAATGAGGTTTTGAGAGCAAACATACAGAGAAATGTCACGTCCGAGCAGACCATCATTATACGTAACAAGAACAAAACCTCAAAAAAAATAAATAAACTAAACTATAGCAGAAAATTATGTAAGATCAGCAGATTTCACGTTACTGTCTTTTCGTGATTCTTGATGGCATTTTCTTTAGTCAAGATGTGTCATTATGTGGGTTGAAAGGTTATTTTGGTATTTTACCAATAAATCTTTTGTCCCTAAATAGATTCCATAAGCTTTTTTTCACCATTGTATAGCAATGTGAATACATGAGTATATTCTTGAGGGATTAAATTACCAAAAGGCTTGTGTATAAAAGGTTTAGAATATTACGCATGCTTCAGTGATCAAACATCTTTTCTGCAGGCCATTAAAGGCCCACCAGACCAGAGTGTCTACTTACGAGGAGTTGCCTATGGAGTACCCGGATGGGCACTCCGGGATGCAGGCACCATTGTGGATGACGTAGTCGTGGCAATCAGAGTTCTTGTTCTTCTCTTTTTCCTGCTTGCACCTGTTGTGCAGATCCTGGCAGAAGGCGATGGAAACGCAGCGCCAGCCCTTGTAGATGAAGTAGTTGTTCGGGCAGCGGTCCACGCAGATGCCTTCGTACTGGAGGCCGCGGCACGCCACGCAGTCACTGGCCGAGTTGGGTTTGGTGCAGCCGCCCAGGCACTGCTCGTGGCAACACTGATCCCCTTTGCAGGCCCGGTGTTTGCAGTGAGCAGGACACACTGAAAGGGAAGTGGGGAAAAGTTTGGTTAGTGGGAAAGATGAGCAGACAGAAACCAAAGTAAAAAGTTTATTATCTTAAGATCATTACGTGAGTTGTCAGCCCACCAACATCTTCATAAAATTTGTTATTACTAAAATTACAATTTTATATGTAAATGCAACACAAATCTGATACAGTGAGATTTCTGTGTCAGTGGGAGGGAAATCCCTCAGCAGAGCACAAGCAGCCCAGATAATTATCTGTCATTGGCCAACAAGCATACTGAAAAGACACAGCAGGGGTGCAACATGAGGTGATACAAGACAGATACTGAGTAATAAAAAAAAAAAGACAGGAAGAGGAAGCAAATACTGTAAACAGGATTTTACAAGTGAAATGAGCAAACTTAGCACTGCATTGTTTATGTTCTTATAAAAGACAACTCACACAAAACTTACAGTAATAAATATTTATTGCATGTTTAGCACTAGAAACATGAAAACACTGGTTGCTAAAATGCACAAAAAATACAGTTTATTAGCCATTTGAATATGTTTGCATAGCTGGAAATCATCCTGTTGCGTAAGATTACTCAATTGGTTTGCAGGTGTTACTACACAAATGTTTATAGGCTTCCTTTTTGTCTGAATGTAGGTGAGGACAGACTGTGCCAGCAAAGATGGAGGCTTCACAGACTAACTTGAACATTGAGCTTAAGCTCTCAACCGTCACAGCCAGATTAAACCTGCTCTGCAGCAGGAGGATAATGAGTCAATGAGGTTGGGGACAGGCAACAAGTCAGATCATTAAGGTGAAACTAAAAGTGTGGTGGACAAAAATGTAAGTAACTTGTTATTAAAAGTTTTTTTTGTAATCATTTCCCTTGTTACTCAAGACACTGTGCGGTATGTGTCTGAAGCAGGTCCCGCCTCATTAGTGTGTCATCATTTCAGCCATTAAACGAACAAAACAACACAAACCTCTCATCCCCTCACATTAACAGAGGTGAGCATAAAGTGCAGGAGGAATATATGCCTGGGCAGGGCAACAGAAATAGGAGAATGGCATCATGAGAGAAGAGCTGAAGGGCCATGGTGGGGTTCAGCGCTGCAAAAATAAACGATAGAACCACCTTTCATCTACATCAACAATAATCACACAAAAAAACCATTTAAAAAGCGGCTTCAAGGCAAAAGAAAGTTAGGTTTTCTCTTTGATTTTTAAAGTTTGTTTGCAACGTCACCTTTCAATTTATACCCAACCTGCATGTTATCGGACATCAAATATTCACGGACACATACATGTGTGGAGAAACGCTCCGCTTGTCGTCATCTCTGAGTCCGGATCCCTGAGCAGGGCTCCATGCCACAGCACAGACCCAGCAGCAGATCCACCCTCAGCCTTAGCCAATGTGTTTTCTAGCTGTTAAAACTAGCCATTCAACTGGCCTCTCCCATCTCCAAGGAAGACAGGCAAACAGTTTAACCCTTTGTGTCCCTCTCTTTCACTGCATCGAGAGGCAACAGCAAAGAGCTACGCATGAAAAAAAAAGAAAAACTACAAGGCTTATAGAAAAACATATTACAGCTGGAAAAAAAAAGCAAGCTGCACGTCTCCTCTCTACAACAATCGTTCTGTAATCTAAAGCACAAGCTGCTTTTATTCTCTGGTTTTAGGTTTTGTTCATCATGAACAATTGTGTTAAACATAATAAAGTCCCTGTGGAGATAAACATGATGCGTTCTGAAGTAATGAGATCACACTGGTGTTGAGACAATCGGTTTGTTAGTGCGGTGCTCAGAGCCTCTGGAGACTGCACAGCTTATTACCATTTCAAAACCACACTGTCCTGTTAAGATTTCAAACATTTAGTGTCTCAGCTTATTTATTTAAACTTATACTGAAAAATAAGCTGTAGCTATTTAAATAATGCAGTTTAACAGATTATTTGAGGTTGTTTTTTTTACAATTTATAAATTGCAAGGATTTAGTCGGTTCTGTCATTGTAAATCTAACATCTTCAAATTTAGGACTGCTAAATGAAAGAACTATTTCCAATTTGCAGATTATGTATTTTACATCGTATTTGTATTTGAAGCAGTTTATTGAGATTAAATGACTTCAATAATTATTGGAACAAAGATTGACAGCTGTTTTTACAATTCACTTAAGTATAAATGAAACTTTAAAAACCACACTGTTTAAACTTTACTAGTGTTTAAACTGTTAGAAATTTCATCAAAAGCATCTACCACATCTAATAAAATTGGTAAATATTTGATTCTGGACTCCAAGAACCACCGATGAGGTGTTTTAACGTTTTTCTTTACTAATAATAAGCAAACAGATGGTAAAGTTAAACCTGGATGCAGACTTTGTGCTGGAATGCCACCTGAGAAGAAGCGAGCAGCCATTTTCCATTAAAAAGAACCGCAACAAACGTCCTACTTTCTAAAAGATTTGCACAGTTCACTTCACCAGCTGACCTCAAACAATTGTTCACCGACAGGCCATCATAAAGGTTCCAACAACGGTAACCACACTGAAGGAAATAGACTTGTTTCTTGTGTTTGTCAGAAATATTTTCAGGGTTGAGACCCCAAAGATCTGTAAGAGAGAGAGAGAGAGGGGCCAAACCAAGCCAACTTTGATCTCTTAGAAAAAAAACCAGGAGGCCGTTGGAAGGAATTTGTCATTCTTTCGTTAAAACATGCAAATCTCTGAATACGTGCTCACTTCAGTATCACTGTGATTAAGCTTGAAGCTGAAACGGTTTAAGAAGAGCAGCAGTATTTTTTAGATTGGTCTCGTCAGCATTTCCACAGTATCTTCCACTTGTACAATCACTTAAACAACAATAAATCAATGGGTTTTTCCCCCACAGAAGTATGTGCTGGGCAGTTGGACTTAGCTCTGTTAACAAGTGTTTAAAAGTCTCAAAACTCTCGAGTCTTGTTCCACTGACACCAGTCTGGTCCTGTACCGATCTCTTGTCGTACCGTTTGTCCAAAGTACAGCAGGATCACATGAAGACTGATGAACAATGCTGTAGAAATGCCTGGCTTTTTATCTCATTAGCTGAGGTCTCACTCTGGCGGGGGGGGGGGGGGGGGGGGGGG
>JAVKLF010000064.1:4898181-4917510 GCA_034783495.1 Millerichthys robustus | reverse complement strand
CTGCACAATGAGACCCCTCAATCTCTGAGGCCCAAATAGGACAGCAACAACAAACCAGCTCCGCTCCAGGCCTCAGTGTGTCAGAGTTGAAAACTGTTAGAACGGTGCCAACATGGAAACAAGAGGCGAAGAAAAAGGATCCGAGCCGCGTGCCGAACCTACACAGAGCTTCGACTACTTGTGGTGTCAAAAAGGCAGAAAGTACCAATAAAAGACTCAGGATTTTTAACAAGCTCCTGGTTTGTTTTACACAAACTGCACAAAGAGGTAGCTTCTGTTGGTGTTATTAGTAACTTTAATTCAGTAAATAATTAGTAACAAGCGCTGAAAAAAACTAAACTTCTGGGGTTCCTGTGTAAATTTAAGAATCTCCAGATTTCCTGAACCATAATAAAAAGGATTTAGTTGCACGTGTATGATTCCTTATGCAGTTTCCTAATAAATCAGTGATTAAAAAAACTGCACATGCAGGTCTTTTTTTGCTTTGAGATCACTTTGAACCAGAGAAAATGGCAAACAGGAACATGGTGGTTTGCTGGCTGGTAATTAAAATTCCTCAGTTGTGACAAGGGTAGTATTTAGCTCCTTATGAAAATAAAGTTTGTGCTGAAGATGAGAAAAGGACAAAAAGAAGCAAAGTAAAGTGATTTAGATGCACACTTCAGAGAATATAAACCATAACAGGAAGACAACTTGCAGGAGACGTCATGCACCTTCTTGTGAAGCACTAAGGGTCAACGTTGTTGTTTTTAAATGTGCTGTATAAATAAATTAGCATTAAAATGTTCAAAGTATGTGTTGTGAATGACTCTCAGCTACTAGCACATCAAACTGTAGCACAAAATCTGAAAAGATTGGCTTATTTACAACTGTTTTGGTCGACTGATCTGTTGGCTGTCATCCTTAATTTTATGCTATGCCAACATGCAACATTTTATCCAAAGTCAGGCTTGTATAAAAAACATACAAGCATTTCCATTTGATCACACCAAAAAATGTTGTTTTGCTGATGCAAGTTTACACTGTACACAGGGCTTGACATGTACTCTGCTTTGTGCAACAATATCTTTTTAACGCATTCAGTAAACCATCACAAGTAATTGTTCTTTGTTTGTTTCTGCCTTCCTGCAGCTGAATTGCTACAAATTATTTTGTAAACAAGGGCGTAAAATAGCATTGAACAAAAGATGCTTCAAGCTGTGTGCATTTGTGGACAACTGAGTTAAAATGTTGGCACAAGCTCAAACAAATGTCCGACCGCTCGGCTTGGGTTGCAGCAACATCATCGCTGTGACAGGAAACAATGTTCCTTTAATATTAAGTGCAACACTGCGGGGAGACGAAACTTCTCAAAATTCTCATGTACAAAAACCACATTATATTCCTCTTACTTTTCCATTTGTATACAATTCGAATAAGTAAAAAAATAAAATCAAACTAGACTACATTCAACAAGTTATGAACAAGATTGAAAAAAAACATGATATCCTAAGTACCGTACATCAAATTTGACTTCACCTCAGGCAGTGATGACTCTGCCCTGATAAACCCCAACAGCTGTCATCAACGCTGCCTGGTTTCCTTTCTACTAGTGAAGAACAGATGTGATAATAGTCTCCACTTTCACTTCCAAACACGTCTTTACAGACTGCAGATCCCTCTTGACCTTTACCACAAATGACATCCAGATGAACACAGATAAGTTGATCAAATCAACAATCAGATTAGTGAGACTCGAGCCTAATTAGTGATTTTAACCACAGTTGGGTAAAAAAACCAAAATCAACATTAAAGGATTTTAGAAATCTTTATCTAATGAAAAGCCTAGCGAAGGATCCTTTCTGAAAATTTATTCAGATTGAGCATTTTTTTCTAAAGTTCTAAATCACAGACAGAAGGCAGCAACATTTAATTTGTGTTAACGCGACTTAATAAAAAGCAGGCTCTAAAAAAAAAAAAATCTAACGGATTTAATTGTCTCATTTTTTTCCCCTTCTGGTAACAATTTGTCGGCCGGTCTAACCCGACACCAGCGGGGCTCGGTTAAGATGACTCCGGAGCAACAGGAACGGTAAACAATTCCATTAGGCAGCTCCTACCTCCGTTAATAGAACAAAAACACATCAACAACATGGAAAAGCACTTTTTGTTTTTGATTTTGCCCAGCCACTTCTGTCAGCCAAAGGCAGGCTATTCATTTGGTCCGTGACTGGAATATAAATGAAAAACACTGAGTTCTCATTGATGGGCAATTACACTGCCTGCTCGAAAGGCAAACGACACACACCAGAGCCTTGAACCTTCATTTCCCTTTACATTTAAGTGCCAGGTACAAAAAATAATAATAATCACTCAATTCTCGTCTCTGACTAACTGACAGGACATAAAAACCCACAACATTATTATTATTTGTTGTTATTTTTGTTTTTCAAGCGTTTTTTGTGCTTCAGAGTATTTAGCCAAAAGTGAAGCAAAGGAAATAGATAAATGTTAACAGGAAGTAAATATTTACGACATCAGAATCACACTGAAAAGTTTACTGAATTTGAAAATTGGGAAATAAGCAAGTATTGTTACATTAAACCACTGACATTTATTATCATCTAACCAGGCTTTCAATATAAAAAACAAAAACTGCTATCCAAGGTCTTATTCAAACACAAGTGAAAATCTTGTGTCTGAATGTATTAAAGCATTTCAAAACCAATTTTAGATATTTTGTTTTTGAGAGAATAGTAAAAACTCTCAAAACTATTTTTATTCATGCACCTGATACATTTAAACAAACATTCTTTCCAAAACAGTTAAGGCAAAATTATTTTTCCACTACTTCACTCATTTCAGCTTTGACTTGACAAAATAAAAACATTAACGTCTGGATTTAACCAATCTGGACCAGTCTATTGAGGAAAATGTCAAGAAATTGTCTTCTGATGTGTTTTGTAGATACTAAAGGCCAAACGCAAACATATACTTTGAAAAAATTCAAACAAACAAAAAAATGCCAGAACTGCAAAAATCTTTTACCCCAATCTTACAAGCCTTTTTAAAAAATAACAAACCCCACAATAAACTCCTCAAACATTTGCATGAAAGTAACTTGTGAAGAAACGCCTGTCGGCCCAGCTTTAACAAATGCCTAAAATATCTGGGATTCCACGAGAAAAGATCCAATAGCTGAGTGGGGAGACAGTTTGCTGGGTGCAGCTTCACAAGACTGAGTGCCAGAGCAGTTAAGTCAGCTTAAAGGAAAGGACTCAAGGTGTGTGTGTTTGTGTATGCTAGGGGCTGGGAGGCTAGCTTACGGCTTGTAGAACAGCACTCAGCATAACGAACCATTTGGATCACACACAGGCGGAGCTGAGGAGAAGAGAAGGAAGCATATTTTTACGACTTGTACACGTTTGTCTGATCCTGCCTAGCTCCCTTCCTTATATCTCTCAAACTTTCACAACAGTAATGTGATCATACAGGCCAGGATCTACACTACAATGTACGTTTTTATAAAACAGAAGATCGAATAGCCTCTTAACATACCTCCAACGGTGTCTTACATCAAATGAAAAATGAGCAATATGCTAAGCTGGTGTGCATTTCACACGTTGCCATAAGCAATTCAAATAAACAACAAGTCAGCTCAGATGTATTCTCTTATTTATAACCTTCAAACTGGCAATAATTTAGAACAATTTCCAACTCAAGAACAATATATCAAAAATTTTTAAATGCAATTCTCTGTAGCACGTGTACAAATACACCATTGGAAAAAAATGAACAAAACAAAATAAAAACTGTTTCTATCTTGCCACAGATAGAAAGCGTTTTTTTTTTTAAGAACAAATGGCTCACAGATGAGTTTAACATTGATCAAACAATGCATCTAAAACAAAGAAAGCTGCTCTGCATCCTTCCTTGAAAGAAAAAAAAACAACCTTCTAGCTGATTTGCCATTTCTATATCTCAATCCTCATCATAAATGTGCTGGACATATGTGCATGCACACTATAAAATGCAGCAAATGACATCCGGCTTCAGCTATTAGAAATCAAACAAGTTTGTAGTTCTTTAATAAAATCTCTAGTGTGTTTTAATGAAAAGTGACAGCAAAAATATCTTGCACAGTGTAAAGGAACAAAGCTTGTTCTTGGAAGTCTGGATTTTCCACCCCTTCGTTTCACTTTTAACTCAACTTACGGTAATTTACCTCTAGCTGCAACAACGTGCAGAATACTATATATTTAACCTTAAATTATATATTTTTATTTATTATATTGAGTATAAAGAATAAAAAGCACTGGAGAATGCACTGAATGAATGAACTTCTGAGAATGCTGTGCATAAAGAAGGAAAGTCTGATTAAGCTTTAAAAAACACATGCTGTCAATTCACAAGAAAATACTGAAAAATAAAACTTGATGTAACTATAATAAAGTCATATATTTAAGGTTTCCCATGCCAGTGGACATCAACATCTCATGCTTCCTTGCTGACCTCCATCAGAATGTTTGTCTTGTAGAAGTGACAGTGCTATAGAGTTAGCACTTTAGGCTTCTGTGTCCATTCATAACTCCAGCAAGGACGTAGTCTAACAAAGACAGGAAACAATTGAGAAGAGGACATGGTGAACTTCTACAACCACTATTGTTTGGAGCGGAAGAAGATTGTGGCGCCAGCGACGACGGTTTGCGTGTGGAAGCTGCTGTAAGGTCAGCGGAGGAGACAGCTAGGGTATACACTGATGTAGGACTCCATCCTTTCACCCCCATTGAGCAGCGACCACACTTTTCCTTCCGATACAGCCTGGATGAATGACTGATGTGCTCATACCCACGATTACACCACAATGTTAATCCCGCCGTTTCCAGGCAGCAAGACTAAACAATGGCTGTCCGCCGTCTGCACAGACACAGAGGTCATGTCCCCAAAAGATTTATACTCTGTTACTGTCCCACACATGCACACTGACCCTGGCAACGTTCATCTTGTGATTGGTGGGGAGACATGCGACACATACTCGGGGTAAATTTGGACTCTCCATTTGAAGAAACTTCTGGCTCTGCTTGGTCCATAACTGACTTGAGTGATTCATAGCAATGCCCCAATTTTGGGTCTGCACAAACCCAACAGCCAGTCCAGTCCAGTCTAGTCGGAGGGGATGACAGTTCAGATAAGAGACAATATCCATCTTATGGGAGCTTATTAAATATGTAACAAACCCAAACACTGGAGAGAGAGTGGCTTAATAAGAAGAGCAGGGTCTCCCTCGAGGGTCTCTCCTCCAGCCGACAGCAGATAATTAAGATTGCTTTCAATAATGTGTGTAAAATACGAGCCACCTGGGATATACAGGCTCATTTACTGTGTGTTACTGCAGGCTGGATGAAGGGCCTGCAACTGAGGCACTTCATCCAGCCTGCAAACATAGGCTTGAATTTACTGAAAAGGACACTATATAATCTAAGTTATCTAAAAGAAAATATATTTCCAAGAAAATCTATGTTTCTGGTTGACTTTTATTGTGATCCTGAAAAACCTTTGATCCAGTTAGCTTCACTTGAGCAGAGGTTTTGTAATTTTGACTTAGCTTAAAACTCATTTTCAGTAAATTTGACAGAAACGAGTCATAGAATAGAATAAATGCAAGACAAGATATGTTGGCTTTTTAAAAAGAAAAATATTTTCTTTTTTTTTAAGACTTTTAGATTGGCAGCTTTCTAGCCTGAATATCTTTTTTCAAGTAGAAACAAGTCTAAAGTCATTTAATAAAGAAATCTGTGTACAAAACATCTCCAAACAAGAAGAGCATGACAACTGGCTTGTTGAGTTTACCAACCGTTAAAACTCTGGTCACCTCTCGTTAGTTTACTCTAGAAATAATTGACACAAAGTTCAGCAGTAAAACGTAAACAGAAATAAAGAAAATATGATACATTTCTGCTGCCAGCCATGACGTTAAACAAGATAAGCTACAAAAACACAAACAAAAAGAATATTATTTTAAAATGACTAGAAATAATGCCCAATTATACCAAAATAGACAACATGCTGATGTTTTCCTTTAGGTCAAATGTTAGAAGCTCAACTTTCAAAACAAGTTTTTTTCTTATTTTTACAGTTTGTTTTTTTTAAAAAAAAAAAGACTTGAGATTGAGAACTGGGCGTAAAACCAGTTGGATTTTTTTTCCCCTTTTGGACCAACAACAAAGGTGATGATGTGCTCCAAAACCGTAGGGGCTTTGATCTGCACATCATTCTGTTTATACTACACTGGGTGTGTACAAATGATTGTGATCGTTTCTGCGGTACCATTTCATACAGTGTTTGCTTATGTGGTCGTAAATACCAAGGGAATTAATCACTTAGCCGTTATAATTACTGATATGTGGTAACAGGTATTGAGAAATAACTTCAGAGCTGCAGCTGTTTTCTTCTTCTTCTTTTTTGGTTTTGTTTTGAGACCATGATAATTTACTTTTCATAAATTTTGGGCCTGCCAGCTCTTTAATTGATTCATCAAGTAATTTTTACTTAAAACCATATCTGCATGTTAAATAAATAACTCGTAAAACAAATCCGCAAACACAAACAAACATATGTCTCCCAATGTGCTTTAAATAAATGCCTGCTGAGTGATTTGGTTTGTCTGGCTCTAATCTTATATGAAGTCATCATGCAAAAGATTGAGGTTTTTTCTAAATAATGCAAAAATACAAATAAATGTTTTTGGTTTTCTATTATTACAGCTGTTTTGGTTCAATCAGCTCTGGTAAAAAGCATCTTCTGCAATACTTTACTGAGCAGAATTTTCAATTTGGTGTAAAAAATAAAAAGGGGAAACTAGTGGTTGATGCTCGACTTGCTCTTTTTATAAAGCCGATGAAAAAAATAGATTGTGTTTCCAAACACTGGAGCAAAGCCAAGCGGCTTGGTTCTGCATTGTTTTCTACTGTTGTACAACGTGTGAGAGCCACAGTCACCTCTGACACATGAGAACCAAACCTCTGACAAGTTCAGCTTGCTTTCGACAAAACAGTGACACAAATTAAAGCTTATTTTAATGTGTGTTCATTCTTGTCAAAAGTCACCATCTTTATTTTTGTCCAGTCCCAGCATCTATACTAGATAGATGTTATCAAGTAAAAATCTCATTATTACCAGATTTGACATAAAGATTAGAACAAATATTTAAAAAGTTGCTCATTTTCAACACAAAAGGAAAAAGCAGCAACATCATAGAAGAACACAGAGTGCTTTGCAATCTGTCCTGCGGTTCCAGATGGTGCTTAACGGGTCTTTTCATGCTTTAGTGAAAGTAGGCTAAAAACCGCAGGTCTCAGACCACAGGACCACAGGCTCTGCCTGCGCAGAATACCTCCTGATGACTGGAGATCAGCTCTTGCTTGTCACCATCTGGGGCTGATTCGCCGTTGTAAACTAACCCACCATTATGAAATTATATCTGCTGTTGACGTCTGAGGCTTTGAGCTCATTTTGTTGACTATGAATGAGTGACCACAAGCCCACGGTTATTAAAGGAAAACTAGAAAAGACTCTTCAGTCTCAAACTAAGCTAACAATGTCAGACAATTGACTTTTAAGCACAGAGTTTGATAAAAGAAACATTTAAAAATCTGGTTTGAGTAAGTCGTTCAACTAAGGAGAGACAAGGTTTTTTGACAGTACCCATGTACACAGTTCTGCTTGACTAATGCTTGAGTTGTACCACATTGATCAGCTTTGTATTTTATTGTAAACTACAAGACGTACTGAAAAAGAAATCAAAAAAATGTGTTGAATAGAGAAGTACCACCGCAGCTTACTGAAAATAACAACAGTTGAAAAAATTCACACACTGGTTGGCAAGGTGTTGCCTCACATTAGAAATGGGTTCAAGCTGCTGTGACACAGAACTTTGCACTGCATCTTCTCTTTGAAACAGTCAAATAGGCCAACATTTTAACAACAATTTTCTCTGAAATCCCCTATGAAGTGAACATTAAATAACTAACTTTAACTCTAACACAATTATTTTAGATTTAAAATCGGGGCTTGTGTCGTTTTAGGATAACAAATAGATGAGAAAGCTAAAAGTGCTGGTTAATGACAAATGTGGTACGGTGAACTGAGATGTTATTGAGTTATTTAAACGAAGCAAAGCAACACAATGTTTGTAATTATTGCCCAATTAAAATACGGTAAAAAGACACTTCAAAATCTTCAAAAAGCAAATTCAGTAAAAGCATCAAAAGCAAACCCCTAGACTGAACTATGTTAAGCTCCAATAGGTTTAATAATCATTTTGTTGTAACTTAGAATAACTTCCTAATAGATTAACTAATACCAGACACAGTTTTTGAGACCAATTTAAATGATCAAGTAAATTTGCCCCTCACTGTGACACTGTAATATTTTATATTGGCAAAGAAATGCTTTTTATTTGTTGTTTGTTAATGACTTCCTTCTTTTTGGTTGCGATATTTCCACTGTATGCATTTTGGTGCCAACTTTTCTGTTTCTGTGGTTTCCTCTTGTTCTTTGACCCATTTCTATTGTGCACACTTCCGAGACAAAACAGCTTTTTCTACACATTCATGTGTTGTTTTAACTAACATTAGAACCATTCCTGATATTGTCTTGTTTAAAGACAAATAAGTTGTAACATGGTGTGTAGCACAATATTAGTTTTAGCTGATAAATCTATTGAATTTGCTGTTATTTGACTATTTTAATTGACAGATGTTGCATCTACCAAGTAAACTTTGCATTTTTTTATGTGTCAGACTAGTTTAAACTTCCTGCAGGATAGTTTATATTCCCAGTCTACAGGACTGAAGAGTCCTGAATAAAGCCAAGCAGAATTCATAAACCGAAATATTCAAGATTTTTTAAAGAACTAGAAAAATCAATTAAATTAGGACTTCATTACAAGAAAAGGCTGCTTACTTTTTTGACAGTGGCTCTGTGTCCAGCAGCGTTCACTGAAGTGTCCATTGATGGTTGTGGCCTGGCAGGTGGTTTTTCCAACGGATGCCCCTGGGCAGACATCGCCACATTCTCTGTCGTTTTTGTTGGCCATGATATAGTTGTCCTCCACTGAGTCCAGGATCTTGGACCAGTCCAGTGTGGAGAGATAGCAGAGATCTGGGTTCTTCTCGATCCTCACAGCTCCTCTGGTGATGTTCATCAAGTTATGAAGGCCGATCTCTCGCAGCTGAAGCATCTCAAACAGCACCAGAGCGTAGTTGAAGAACAGGTTGTTCCCTCGGATGACTGTCAGGTTGGGGAAGAGACTGCTGAGGCTCTCCATGCCGTACACTCTGAAGAGCAACAGGTAGTCAGTCACTACTCTCAGCTTGGGAAAACTGACGCCTCGGAAATCCTCCGGCTTGGTCTTAAACATGAGTAAGATCTTCAGGTGGCCTTCAATCACAGTACAGTTCTCAAGTGTTCGCAGGTTGGTCACATTGTTGCGAATGTCCTTGCTTGGACAAACTGGGAAAACAAGCAAAGACAAACAGAAGTTGTTTTAAAAACTAAAGAAGTTGTGTTTGTGAGGTCTAAGTTATAAATCCGGCAAACAAGGCTAATAAAATAGAAAGACTGAAATACTCTGTAGTCTCCAAAATCATTTACCTTGTGCAATGTTTGTGGGTTACTACTGCTAAACATGACTGATGTATTACACATGATGTCTGGTTTATAAACAGGACATGATCTCAGTAAGTTAAACAAACAATCATCCTTTGGGTAATTCATGGGGATATTTTACTTTAAAAGATGCGTCTGTGTCTCTTGCCTTTGAGGAGGAACAGACCAACTTCTCTGACATTTTGTTTAGCAATCACATATCTGACTGTGAGCTACTGTCAAATATGGAGTGCTGCACTCATCCTTGGTTACACTGTGTTGTGGAGCCGCTTCTGCAACTCAAGACCATAAAAAAACATTAGCTAATGCATTAAAAATATGTGTCTGTCAGGGCAACTGCATAACTAATGTTCACGCTTCGCAACAGTATGAGATTTGTAGCTTCATCAGTCCTCACCCAGACACACAAATCTTGCTAGATGAGAATACCTGAACCAAGTTGTTGCGAAGTTAGGTCACATTTTTTCCCCGTCTCGATCATTTCCCATTGTACTATATCACGGTGGCGCAACATGAAACTTTGATCTAGTCCTGTGGCTGGCCAATATAAATCTGGCAACAAATCAAACCCATTTTTCAAACAGACCAAAACTCAAAAATATGACATGTAAAGTTTTAAAGTTGTAATCCACTATTTAAAGCCTATGTAAGTCCCAAACATTCACAATGCTGATGTTCCATCAAACTACTTGCGGTATCCTCTAATCCAGATGAGGTGAGTGCGCATTATTAATTAGCATCTGTTCTGTCTCAACTTTGATTTCTTATTCAGTTCCATGACAGAATGCATATTGCCTGCTGCCTTTCATGCCACACGTTGCTCTGAGAGCCCAACTCCCTGCTTACACAACACACAATTCTTGCCCAGTATCTGCAGAATTTACTGAATTGGAGCAATTTTTTGTGTTTTTGGAATCTTTTGTATGTGGCAGGAAATAGTCAGCTATAGTTATACAGTCAAGGATTATTTCAAACAAGTTCTATTAAAATTTGTCTAATCGTTCACAAAATATTTTGCCAATCGATGACCCCAAATAGTCACGAGCAAATATTTTAACAAAAATCTAGTGCAATCTGTCAGTGGTCAAAAACTGCGTTGGGGAACAGCCTCCACTACTACCATGCCAAAGTTTAGGTCATTTTCTGTAAAACTAACTGAGCTATAGTCATGTTTTAAAGACCGGTTGGTTGTGGTAGCCATTTTGAATTGGGTACACAGGCATGGGCAAAAAACCTTTTTGCTCTCCCATCGCTTTCAGCAGCAGGCAACAATAACTAATCATCTATCCCGTTTTTAACATTGCATCAGTGATTTCTGCTATTTTTACTTAAAAGTGATTTTCTTTTTCCTTTCTTTTCTTTCCAAGTCACTTACAAGTATTGGCAGTTGCAAATTGCATTTTTTGAGCTTGCTGTTCAAGACTAGCTGCTCCACAAATGAATATTTTTCATGCCTACACATGTATAAATTTCCTACTTCTCTCATCTTGAAGCAATATTTGACTCTATAACCACTCCCCTTCCTTAGTACACACAAGTAAGTTAAATTAAAGCAGTTTTTCTTCCTACACTGCAAACAATGCTGCCCTTCCACATCTTTTAAAAAAGTTAAACCTATTCACTTCTTTTAGGATTATTTTCTTATAGAGCTGGTTGACTGGGTGTCACAAGATCTGGCAACACAATCCCATTATTATGTTAGAACAGCAAAATTTCACACCAGCTGAGCGTCCATAGTTTCTATTTTGAGTGCAGTAACTTGGCTGGAATTGATAAGGGGAAAAGCCAGGACTGTTGCAGAGAATACATAAGCATTAACCCTTATTAGAGGGCAGAAAGGAGGTCAAGAGTGACAACACGGTTCAGTGGGAGCAGGAAATTCTTTGGCCGACAACATAAATTGTAAGATATGTAAGCACTAAAAAAATCTAATATGGCCAAAGGTTTTGGTGCAAAGACGCACAGTGATGCAAGAACTGGCACTGAAAAGGAACAAAAATAGCCAAATTCATCACAAATTTGATTACCTTAGCCATATGAAGATAAAAACACAACTTATTCCTAAACATTAGGGAGAATTTGGGACAAACTGTTTTGTTGGCATGTTTTAATTTCATTTTTAGGAAGTGGTAGAAATTCCATCAACAGATGTGTTGACAGAAGTTATAAAAGGTCAATTTTAAACATTATGTTTAAATGTGTTTATAGCATTACAATAAACATCCCTAATAATATTTATTTTCCTATTAGATTTTTGAAACTTCTCTTCTTTAAGTCTTCTCATAATATGTTCTGCATTACCAGACAATAATATTGATAACAATAATAAACAATTTCCTTTGCAGATGCAGTGTGGGACATTACGGTCTCAATTTTCCAGTTCACGATTCTTGGGCACAGCTGGAGGTGTGCGGCCTGGTGGTGGTGGTGGGGCTGATGTGTTAACTGCCTGACCCACAGCTCACCGGTCACATCAGGCCAACCTGTCAGCCATGTGGGGAGGAGGGCCAACGTCTATGTGTGCACTTCTTTATAGCTGCAACTCATTTTACACCTCCTGCTGGATAACAGTACAAGGCAAACAGCAGTCTGAACTACAAGCGCCTCCCTCCATGACCTCAAACAGAACTCTCATGCTGTAATTATATTGACTTAAAGGTATGTTTTAAATACCAAAAGCAGCTACAAACATTAAAATTTATTAATTTTCCTTTAATTGCACATAAAGTGCCTCTTTGGGCAAGCTATGAAAGGGTTTATTCCTGTTAATTAAAAATATTTAATTACAAATTTAACTTTTTTTTTTTTTTTTTTACCAAACTGACAGTATTTGCCAGCAACTCTGCGGCAAATGTGGTATATTTCAAATTCATCAACTTGCAAACTTAAAAGAGCTTTCCTACACAAGTGGAAAAGACGAATCATCACAGGGCGGTGAGTCCAAGTTCCTCTCAGTGTACACTTTCACTCAGGCCAGTATTTTTAGCACCACATTCCCAATAGAGAATCTAATACAGACCAGTCGTACCGATAGTGGCTCACATTGGAAACTGGAACAGAACAGTCTTGGTGTGTAAATGAGGAATTTCAGAGCGGCAGCAGAAGAAAGAAATGGTCCTGGCCGCAAAAGGGACAAAACGTTTGGTCGAAAAAAGAGTTCAGAAAACAAAACTCAGCCCATGACAACATGGCACAACTTAAGCAAAACAAACCAGACCCCCACTTAAATCCAAATGCTCCCCGTATTGTAAAGGCACAGCAAAATCTTGGGAGACATTACAAAGGTTGCTATGGTGACAAGGCCAGCCCTAGGTCTCCATACATTCCTTACTTTAGCCAGAGATGGACGAAAACATCCGAGGGGCTCTAAATAATCAGAGCCCTTGAAGAAGCAAATTTATATTGCAGATGGACATCAAATGTAAGCACTTTTAAGGAAAATTAACTTAAAATAAATAATGATTTATTATTAAATAATGAGTTTTAAATTTAACACAAAGAAGCAAGATATAGAACTGATAGTAACACAAAATGTTTAAGCCCTGTTTTATGTTTGTTATCCTAAAAACAAATTATTTGTAATTAATATTTGCTTCATCAACTTCTCTATTTATTGCTCTAAAGGCTTTACCACAGGGTACTGTGTTCAGCTCCAGTGAGTGGTGTTCGAAGGTGGTCTGTTTCACATTAATCGGACCACAATCAAGGTCGATGAGCCGTAAAGAAAACCCATAGAGCTTGATCACATTAGAGAGTCAGAGTGGGGGTGGAAATATACCTAGAAGATCTGACAACTGACCTTTCTGACCCTATATATGCAAGCTTTATGGCCCAATAATCCATACACGTTGCAAACTCATAAATAACATAACATTTAAACAAAATGCAGGCATATTTAACTGTAAACCCACCACATAACATCTCAAGATATCCAATTGTACTTGTGCTTGAGCATCAGCACAATCAGGTTGAGGTTGAGCCCAGCAGCCCGAACCCACATACTCTCACTACATCTGCAAACATCAACAAGCCCCCCGACCGTTTCTGATCTTGATATGTAAGTGGATGTGGATGGACAGGGCGAGGGCTACTGGTTGTTGTGTATATTTGTAGAGAGGAGAGGCTTCAGTACATCTGCAGGACCACAAACACTTCAGTGATTGCACCACTTCCCTTTTTAGTTTCACAGTTCTGCTGGCTTCTCCACCTAAAATAAAATGAAGGCAGAGAAAACGACATGCTAGAAATGTCCAAACTGACAAGACTGAATTCACCAAACACTTCTTTTTTATCAGAAGTGAAGTCTGTCCTTAAAAAGCTTTCTTTTATTAAACAAAAAAGCAAGAGACAGAGACCCCTTGAATGTGCGCATGTATTCAGATCTTGCATATGTGGCTTTGGACTAATGATCACTTGTTTTTTCACTTGTTTATGCTGCTGATTAGCAAAACAATATTTTTAACCTCCCACACAAGCATTTTTTTCTCCTTCACTCCAGATCAGCATTACATGTTCATCTGAAAACACTGTGAGGCAGCTCAATATTTTGACACTGAAATGTCAAGTGTCACGCTGAAAAAGCCAATTTAAAAGGTAATCATCCACACTCATAATGGCTACTCGAAGAACTTTGGTTTCATGTGGGTGTTTAGGACACTTGCAATGAGGTAATAATTACCTTTTAAGCATGAGAGGACAATAACAAGCACGTTTCCCTCCAGCAGAGGCACTGTGTCAAAGGTAAAGATCTGACACAACAAGGCTTGCTTGTTGGACATGTGTTGTACAGAAAGAGAGACAGCAGGAGTGCCGCACAAGTCAGCACACCAAGTCACAAGTCAAACACTCTAGCACTACTATGCTATTTTCAAACATGAACCTGTAACCCTGTATTCGATAGTCATTGTTAAGTTTGACAAGAACAAAAGCCTCTCTTTTGTACACTTGTCATTTGTGCTTATGTAAGTTCAGTGCTCGGCTGTTTGCGGGTCGACGTTGTTTGGGGAACGGCACTTTCATCACCTTACATATGCCCTCCTCGTCGGGAGGAGTAAATCAAGGCTCAGAAGCTCGCTGAACCGCTGCCTGATTACAAGTCTTGTTCTGACCAGAGCGGTCAACAACAACAGGGTGCCGGAGGCTTCGTGGCGAGCTCCTGCTGTTTGACAATCTTGTTTCAGTGATGTGTTCCCAAATGCACAAAGACAACAGACCTGACTATTTTCCTTTTTTGTATATAACAAATATGAACACAAACATGTAGTTTTCAGCCGCAATCATGGAAAAATATTGGAACTTAATCTTACAGCTGAACTGACAGTATAAAATTTGCTGACTTTAACTATCAAACCAAAAATTAGGTTACATGGATCAAATGGCTCTTAAGTGTTCAGTCCATGCCAAGCAAATTAAACCAATTTACACAGCCACTGAATATAAGCTTTCATTAATAAATGAAACTTTCCATCAAGCTGAGCTGGACAGCGACCAACTAGTAGCTCAGAAGGTTTCCTGACAACAACCTCGGTCAGTTCGCCTTATGAAACCAGCCAGTGTGAGGCCCAGGGTCTACTTTTCTCGTCTGTGGTTCCTTCGAGTTTGAGAGGCGTGAGGGGGGTTGGAGGGGCGATGCAATTACACAACTTGTTTTCTGATTCATGTCTTCCAATTCTTGCTCAAACTGGTATGAATCTGGAGAAGAACTTTTCTGTAAGTTTTGTCAGCTCGTGATCGGCCGGACGTGTAAGAACACACGAGATGACCACTTCTAGTCAGACCCACGTCAGAAACAGAAAAAAGCATGCTAGCGTGAGTCACACACCTGCAAACTCTTCAACATTCAGCTACATCACAAGTAGTGTGTGTGGAATAAGATATTCTGTTAGAAAAAATTTTAAAGCTTTGTCTATTTTTGATAAAGCGCTGTAAAACAAGGAGGGGCGTTGCCAAAACAGAAGTGACAATGAGCTTACATTTAATTAAAGAACAAGTGTACACAAATTGTTACTGTTTGTAGGTTTTATGTTTCTTTAGACATATTTAATGTAAAGTTCAACTCGAAAGCATTTTTCTTTCACAAAAAATAACTTAATGTGAAATGTGAGATTCTACACATAAAGAATGTTTTTGTTCTTAAAAAGACAGGTTTTGCAATATCTTGCAAAAGTATTAAATGTTCTGCTGAGCCATAGCAATTTCTTACATTTGTGAAAGTAAAATAATAGTCATTAAATGTTGAAATCTGTGGCTATTCACTTGATAAATTACTTTTCAAGTCACTTTATAATTACACTTTTTATTTTAATAAATATCATTAAAATGAAAATGTGGAATTCAGAAAAAATATTTAGGGAAAAAAGTTAATGGAATTTAGAAGGCCCTATAATAGACTAACTGACTCAGAACAAGCCAACTGTTTTCTCCCACAACACAAGACCAATCAGAACAACATTTCAACAAGTTTCCAGGTGTGTGCGACAATGAGCAAACTCTGAAATGTTGGTCTGTACAGTAGGTTACAACACAGGTTTGCAACACTTTTCCAATGTTTGCCTTATGTCAAAACTAACTTCGTAAAACTGAGTGTATGCAAACACAAAATGTCTCTTGGCAGCTGCAAATAAATTCATTCATTCTTATCGCCTGTGTTGGTGGTGAATTGTTTGGAGGCTGTAAAGAGGGCTTATTGTTACATTCTTGCACTGAACCACAGCAAAAAGCTATAGCTTCCCAACTACGCAAACAACTAATTACAAATTTACTGAAGTCTCAGACTACTTACTTTATTTGGGATTTTGTTTACAGTGCCTGCAGACTCCCACAGTCAATAAGTGGCAACCTTTGTCCCTTCACTGCATACACCACCGCTGCAGCTAGCCGGCCTTTATCAATCCACCATCACAAGTAAAACAAGAAATCTGTACATACCAGGATTTCAGCAAAGGACATTCACTAATCAGACTGTCTAGGATTTCTTTACATGTGAGCTTTTAGTCTACTCAGCTTGAAAGAAAACAGCTTATTTTTATGCCCAGCAGTGAAAATAAAACTTCCTAAACAAACAAACAAACAATGTAACATAATTTGTAGTTATTACTTATGCAAATTAAAGCATATCTAATTAGATAATGTCTCATTTCCATTTTACAAAAAACAACGGTGTTAGAGAAAATATTGTCAACAAGCCATGATTCATTTCAAATGAAAATGCCCATCAAGAAAAAGTACTTATCAGCAAATAAAGGTTTCAAGTATTTCCCCCCTTTATTTCATGAAAAGGACACAAACTAAAATGTCTAGTGATCTTCAGGTTGCTACAGAAAGGTCGGTTTATGTACATTTGTACACATTTGACAGAAAGACAAGCGAATACATTTTTTAAATTAGGCCACTAAAAGTATTTTAAACCTATCAAAAGTTGGAAACATAAAATTTAAAACCCCATGTTGTGAAAAACGATACCAATTTGTTCAATAGTAAAAAACTGTCCAAATTTTTTATATTATATATTTTTTATATTTTACTATAATGAAAATGTTTCAGAAAAACATTAAATAAAAATATTGTAGCCTAATCCCATGAAAACAGTTTCACTATATGGGTGATAAATATAATTTAAAACAAAAAGAAACTATTTTAAAAAACAATTTCCCCATTTTTGCGTTGCTTCTACGATCACCTGCAACAGAGAAAACTGCAATAATTACCTGATTTATATTATTCTGTTTAACCTAATGCGAATCTATCAACGTGTAATTTATTGGTTTTGATTATTGCATAATTCTTGGAGGGTTGTAGTAGACTTCAGCACTCATACAGAGCAGAACCACCGTATTTTCGTTCTATATAACCCGAATGAAAAGGTCAATGTTCGTTAAAATGAAACAGTAATAAATAATGTTACTCACTTTCTCCGTATGCTTGATGGCAGGTCATCACAACGCAGCAGACTGCGGTCAAAACAAAACACAAAGTCCGGAGCCACATCACTGACACCATCCACCGCTCCACTCCCGGCTAAAATAACACAATAATCCCGGGCGAGGAGCACGGTTCAAGCTGTGGCAGATACACGCTCAGGAAACTGGGTTTGTTGTACGGCGCGGGCCAACAGGTAAACAAAAATAAATAAAAGACATCCCGGAAGATGGGCGGAGGAAACGTGTCCAACGTGTTCACTCAAACACAAGCTAAAGGCTGCTAAAGTTAGCAGCTTCGTGAAAAATCTCCACTGACACCAGCATGAACGCCCTTGCGGTTTCTTAAACGTTTTGTCTTAGCAAAAGTGTCCTGTATGAGTTCTCAAATAAACATAAGTATAAAAAAGCAGACTTGTTGGCTTAGCTGGAGCACTAGCGGTAAGGTTAGCTTTGAAGCTAACCTGGCTAACCCCACTTCTGTCTAGGCCACAAGTAAAGTTTGCGCTGTTTTTCACCGACCTTTACAGTAAACTTTAAGAAGTGCCACCCGCAGCCCCCGCAAAAAAATTTGAAATGTAAATATGCATGAGTGAAAACGACTGTAAAAAATTGACCTTTAATAACAGAATTCAGATAAATTATCGAAGCTGCTGACTCGATGTTTGCGTGGCGTAACGTTCGCGTGTGTTTCGTAAAAAACAAAATTCCTCTCAAGTACCCCCCAAAAAACGGTCAGAAAATAGATCAAGTTTTTCTTTTCTTTTTCAACTTGAATGAATATTTTTTCTGGGTCTGCTTGAGAACTCGTCTTCAGACATGGCAGAGATTTCTGTCTGTAAATAGGCTGACAAGCAGACTTGGTTGCGGCTCCTCTCCCTTTTCGTTAGATTTGGAAATCAAAATGAAAAAAAAATACTCCGCGTTTGTGTTCAGGCTCTGAACGACTGTCTGTTACGACAATTAAATGTGCATGAAAATTTTTTAAAAGCTTTTTTTCTTTCTTTTTCTGCACACTCAGAGGTAGATCGTAGAGTCTCCCAGCTCTTGTAGGATCCCCTTCTTCCCAGGCTCTTCGCCAGTAAACAAACCCTGCCAGCAGCCACATGGGTTTCAGGGGAAAGCCGGACTGGACCTGGACCTGCGAACCGAATCCAGAGTCGTTTTTATGGTGAAAAGTAAACAGGTTTATATAGTAGCGAACTGCACGCACTTGAGCTTAAATATTCGGATTACAACGAAAAATGTGAAGATTATACTTACAATTGTGAGGAATTATGAGTATTTATAATCTGTGATTAGAAGTAGTTGTGATCTTAATGGGATTTTCTTGGTTAAATAAAGGTTCATATAAACCAAGAAAAAGAAAGAGCTGAATGGCTTTCCTAAAGAAGAGACGTTTTACACGAATTGTTAAACTTAAAACAAGCAGAACAGAAGCTTAAAGCTAAAATGACTAAACCTTAAATGCTAATTAAGGAAAAGTCACAAAGTGTATTTTAGCTAAACTTAAGCCAAAAGCTAAATTGACCTAAATTGAACCATAAGACTAAAATTTGGATAATCATAGCTAAGAGCTTCAAATGAGCAAGGCAGAAGCAAAAAGCTAAGAAGAATGTTCGCTGAAGTACATTTTTAGAAGAAGTTGAGATCTCAATTTTATGTCTATTGAGAAAGTTTTATAAAGAAATCAATCAATCAATCAAATTTTATTTGTATAGCACATTTCAGCAGCAAGGCATTTCAAAGTGCTTTACATTATATC
>JAVKLF010000064.1:4869896-4879976 GCA_034783495.1 Millerichthys robustus | reverse complement strand
ACCATTTTGTTTCGCTTAACGTGCCTTTATAATAGGAGGGGCTTTATGTATGAAAAAAAAACAGTAGATCTGTTCATTGATACTGCACCTTATAATCCGATGCGCCTTATGGTCCGATAAATACGGTACATGTAAGCAATTTTAGCTTTACCATATTTTTTGCTTATTTTAGCTTAATTTTGCCAAATTTAGTCGCCAGATAATGGTTTTGCCATTTGCAGTTTTAAGCTACTGTGTTGCTCATTTTTGCTTTCAGCCACGAGTTATCTAGTTTTAGCATTCAGCAACTGTTTTGCTATTTTTAGCTTCAGTTTATGTTGAGTTACAGTTTTGCCAATTTCAGCTTTAAAGTAAGTTTTCCATTTTACTCTGAAATTAATTTAGCCAATTTTAGCTTCTGTTCTGCTTGTTCAACAAACTTCAGCAGTCATTCAGCACTCGGCATTCACGAACTAGATGATGCTCACAGCAAAGGGGTCTGCCTGTTCCCAGGAGATTGGAGCTCCCCACGATGCTGGCCTCATTTTCTCAGGCAGCGACTCCGGTACCGCCACCAGGATGAAGCAGATGTCGAGGAGAGCGATGGCTGTGGCTAAAATCACCACCAGCGTGTCGCCATATGTTTCAGATAGATAGGCTCCAATGGCCGGACTGGTGACGAGGCTTGCTGCGAAAGTGGCTGATACCTAAGAATAGAGTGAAGAAATGAGACAAGAAAAACAGGAAGATGACTCTGACTCAGAGTTATGAGAAGTCCCAAACTGTCATAATTTATTTTTCAACCATTTCCTCACCAAACCATATGCTGTGATCCGTTCATGCTCCTGCGTGATGTCTGCCACGTATGCAAAGATCACAGAGAAGGTGACGGCAAAAACGCCAGACATGGAGATGACTGCAAAGTACCACCTGAAAACAAGACAACAAACTGGCTAAATAAAACTGTAAAAATCGCTACAATGGGTAATATTTAGATTATCTAAGGGACTTTTCAAGACTTCAGCTTCCAACGGTAAAATACGGTTAATGTGTGATTGTTGCAGTATTTTGGTCTCACCATGGACTGATCTTCATCAGAGGAATTGGTGCACACGTGAAGAAGACGGTTAGCAGCAAGAAGGATTTGCGTCCCCATACATCTGACAACGCTCCAATCAGGGGAGCGCTCAGAAATGATAAAAGACCCTGGCAGAGACAACACAGCAAGTTGAAGGAATAACAACTGAATTTACAGTAGAAGCAACCTAAAACAAACAAACAAACAAAAAAATTCATCAATTCTAAGTCAGTATGGGGATGTTTTTTTTTCTATAATGCAGTTAACATAATGCATCATTGTTACTCAACTGGACCAATTTAAAATCAACTAAAGCTGATCAGTGGTAGCTTGAGTTTCTTTTCAATTGCAGCTTACGGTACTCTAAATAAAGACCTTAAAACTGAAAAAAAAAAAAAAAAACACAGAACAACCAAACACCCACTGCTTTTTGTTTGTTCACTGAAGGATATAATGAATGAGACAAAGTGAGAAAAAAGTTGCTCTTTAAAACATTCCTCTGATGACAGAATTTGTTTGGTTTTGCGTCATCATAAGTACAAGCATGTGCTATTTAGCTTTCTTTAAGCGAGTCAGTCACTAATCTAAAATAACTACCTTCATGTTGGGTTTTTAGAAGGTCACCTTCAAAGGTGCTTCAACTAAACCAGTCTTTAACATAATTAGTAGCCGGTTGTAAGCGTCGCAGGTGTCAACATGGTGAGCAGGGTGTCATTAAACATCAACACACATGCACAGCGAATCTCCCAAAAGGCCAATAAAAGATAGACTTTGCTGTGCTCAAGACAAAAATTAATTAGTACCACTTTGCTGCTGGATGTGGGACTTTAAATGGACTTATTATGCGATGAAGTCACACGAACTGCAATGGCCTAAAGGAGAAACTGTTTTTGAACTTGGGTAAAAATAAATGATCTCCATTATGCTTAAGCTAGGAGACAGCAAAGCTTTTAAAGTCATTTTATGCACCATAAGGAAATATGTTAACACGTGGGAGTGTGTTTCCTCACTTTGCATCTGCCACCTTTTATTTGCCAATACTAAGCTTTTACACAGCGTGAGGCCCGACAGAACCTTGTTAGTCTGTGTATTACCTTCACACCGTGAATCAGTCCATTCATCAGGAATGTGTGTTGGGGGAATGTCTGATGTAATACCTGCAAAACAAATAGACACAGTTAGTGAAACCACTTTACAACTTCAGTTTTATCACCTCACAATTTGCACTTTACTCAGTTCATTAAAAAAAGTACATTCCCACATTATTTTTCTTTAACACGAAGAAAATCCAAATAAAAGCAACTGCAAATATTGTATCCCAAAGATCTGAAAGTACAGAACAAATGAGGGCATTTGATGAACTTTGAGGATGGTGTAAGCTTGTTTATTTTCTGACTGATCTATATTGCGTCACCAGTCTGATGTTTGACTATTTCAACTTTGTACGTTGCAGCTGTACGAGTAGAAATGCTGAGATCGCTCTGCAGATGAGCATGGTTGACATTCCTCATGAGAGTACTAAATGCTGTTCAACAAGTCCCTTTTATGGCCATGAAGTCTGCAAAAAAACTTTTCTATAAAGTTGTAGCTTTAAATAAAAAGCTAAAGATAAAGTAAAAGATTACTTAAAGAAAACAAAGTTGTTTTCTGTTGTGACTAATTATACCCTCAAATAAATAAAAAAATACCGAAGCATTTTAAAATATAAGCAGCCAGACAGCTATTATGTGTCATACTACTTTACCTTTGTACCGTTAAGAGTGAGCAGTGAACAGTTCAATAACCTCCACAGAAGGTTTAGCTCAAAGTTCAAGCTTGTGTCATTGACACTAGAGTGGGAACACGATGCTTTAGTTTACAACATGGAGCTTGACCGACAATAATAGGATCTGGCTATTGTTTAGGTTCACAGAGAAAAAGCTTTAAGTACAGCTAAGAGTCTTCTCGGATCCTCTTGGGATCAGTTACTAAATACACACAGATGTTAAATGTTCACGGTTGCTGTTGGATACTAATGAAGCAGTGTGCACATTGGAAGCAGTCAAGCAGTTCCTCTCATCTTCAGGCAGCCTCTAATTAGTCCAAAATGCAAATTATGCCTTTGCCCGGTAATCGTAAGGGCAGCAACCCCCCAATAATTAATACTGAACAGTAGCACATACGACCATCTTTTCAAACAGGAACCTACTGAAAATCATGCATTTCATAAGCCTGTCTGGTCCACATTATGTGGCTTACAGATGTTCATGCATAATCAGTGATAAAGGTTTCTGCCAAAAAACTGATACTAAAAAGGTGAGAGCGTGAAATATCAACTGCATTTTCTGAAAAAAAAAAACAGACTGAAAAAATTAAATATGACTGGTTTCACTAAGATTTAACTACCCTGCTGGTATAAATAATGAAATTTTGTTTAAAGTCACTTCGCAAAAGTTTTCGAAAATGTTGAATAATATGAATTTGTCTAATTTCTAGCTGCAACACTTGGTAGGCAACTCGTTTTGTTCAAGATGCTCACAGCTAATACTTCGATCAAACTGATCACAGCTGTTACACAGTTCACCGAGGTGAAAATGTGGTGTAGCCTGTCTGTCTTGTATCTGCTCTGTGAGTTGACATGAACCCCACCTTGATGAGCCTTTCTGAATTGTACAGTTCAACAATTTGACGCCTTCTTTTTATGCTTCAGCTTATTATTTCCAAAACCTCTGTTAAATGCATCATCTGAAAAAACAATCCTCCAGGTTTTTTTGTCCAACTGATGATTCAATTATTAATAGACACTGATGGGTCTGTGAATTGAGCCAATAGCTGATGACACTCATTGGTTAGAGTTTCAGACAGGGGAGAGAGATATACACAAGAGGTTACGTCCATTGACAGTGCTTCTTTTCAGAGTCATAACCAGCCTTACCGTGAGCATTGGGGTGGTGAGGAGACCCCATGCAAAAAACTCCAAGAAGATGACCACCACAGCATGGTAAACACTGGGCTCACCGATTCCCTGAGGCTAGCACAAAACAAACACAAAGGCAGTTAGTTGAAGGGTAACAATGATCGCTGTGTACTTCAAAGTACCTGTTGATAGTTAAACAGTAACAGACTGAACTTTACACTGAATTTATTTGGCGGAAGCATCGCCTGATCCGGTGTGACAACCCACAGCTGAGTATGAATTCACTTCTGTACACAAAGTGTCAATATCTGAACCCAGAAAAAAATAACTAATTTGTTAGCCCAGAATGAGGACTCAAAGAAGGAAAAGCAACCACTCATCAAGTATAAATCTAGTTAACACTATTTAAATGTGCTGAAAGGAGACTACTGGTCAAATGCATAATGATTCACACAAGTAATTTGAATACGGTCAATAAACAAACTTTGGGAGTGAGTTCAAAACAATTCAAATTATTTGCATTACAAGTTCTTTTATAGACCAAAAAAGCAAATAAAACTAATGTTTTTAGAGATGCTAAACACAAAAATTATGAAAAATGCCCTATTACATTATTTCTGCTTCATCATTCTTGAGGTTGTCAACAACTAAATGCTATTTACAACACAAGCTTTGCAAGCTAAAGTGCAGAATTATATTTTAATGTTCAAACAAGATCAAATTTTAAATCAGTCAATTATGGACACTGAGACAAAAAACAGTAAGACTTGCTTGTAGAGCAATTACATTTTTTTAATGCAAAAATGTTCTACCATAGTATTCTGCTAAACTCTGTCAAAAAAGTTTATAGAAGATCAAGGTTTTTTTTCATCATTACATTCATTTGTCACAAGTCACTAAACTCTTTAATTTTATCTTATAAAGCTAAAAAATAAAAAAACTTGCTGCATGCTAAAACGATTGAGTAAAACAACAGATTATTCAGTGCTGAAAGGTTTATAGGTCGCTGTAAAAAGCACACATTTTTATTAAGTGAAATAAAAACAAACTTTAAAACTGACCCGTGGCAAAGTACCCTCACCTCACAGTAAATTAGTGTGGTGAAGAAAAATTGTGTTGCCTTGCAGCAAACACAATTCAGTACGTTAATTGTAACGACTACGAAGAAGGCCAGGGTTAACTTTTAAAAACTTCCTTCGTTTAGAAATTGCCCAACCAATTACAATCACATAAAACCAGTCACAGTCCAGATTGGGGGGCAGATTACATCTACTCAGATATTTCCCACCCGTTCTATGTTCCGTACGTACAATTCCTGTTTAGCTGAAACTGTGAAACAACCTTTAACAGTTTCGTAAGAAAGATGCAACTTCCTTTTTGCGAAACTGATGCCAGCAGTCCATTAGAGATCACATACAGTTATTGACCAACAAGCTTTAAACCTGTTATTTGCAATGGCTGGATGAGAAGCTGGTGCTTGAATGTGAAGCCATAATGTCTGAGTGGTCAGAGAAACCAGGCAGATAATGAAGCAATAACAATTATAGGAACCAGGACAACAACATATCAAAAACGGAGTTTATGGGATCAAGAGAACAACAAAACATGTAAAACAGTATGATGACATGTCTAATCATACATTTCACAAAACTGTTTAACACAAACCATAGTGATGCATTGTTCCATTTATAAAGACTTCACATAAAAGTCACCTTTTCCAACAGACTCATTTAGGACTAAAATCCATTTTCACCATTTAAATATTTGTAACAGCAAAAAACCCCAAAACAAAACAGAAAAACAAGTAATGAGCCAAATTGACTTAACAAAGAACTTTGAAAGTGTAATACAGTTATGGACAGTTTTGTCATACTTTTAAAAAGTGAAAAAATGCTGACAGGTTAACGCTGACCAAGAACAAGACCAGAAATGTGTTTGACAATATATTTTTGTTCAACATCAACATTATATACCTATTAAAACTACATTACAATGCTGCGGGACCGGCGGTATCAATATTCACGATTATGTAATGTTGAGTCAGAATGTTTTTATACAACATTCCCAAAGCTGAATGGCCATTAATTGTCTATGTATCAACGACATCACAGCGTATCTAAACTCACTTACTAAAGATCTGCAGTATCCTATTTTGATCATTAAGCTTAACAAGAACAAAGGGTATTGAAACATCAGCATGAAAGTTTTGTAGTAGAGCTGGTAAATAAACTCACTTAAGAGCTCATTTCAATGTGCTACTGTCATATATGACGTTAATAAACCATTTTATTCGATAAGATAACATTCAGGGTAAGTAAATATATTAAATAAGGAAGTACTAATTTAGAAAAAAACATCCTTACTGTCGTCATTAGCCAGTTAGCGTTACCTGAGCTGACGTGTATACGAGCAGGCCAATGCTAGTTTACAGTTAGCCACTTAGCTTCGGCGGTCTCATCACCACAACCCAGCGTTACCCGTTAACATCACGTTAAACAGACAGCCACAAACGAAACGTGCCGTGATTGCAATACATAAACAAGGATTCAGTATATAACAATATCCGAGAGCCAGTCTACTTCCATGGCAAGGTAAGTTAACGGTAAAAAAATAAATATTTAACTCACACTTCCTCCATCTTTTATTATAATTTTCTTTGCAAGAAGAATGCTGCGGTTCAGCCGCTTCTTCTTCTTTTTCTCCCCCGTCATAGTTAACTTATGTCCATTCTTGCTTTCAAGGGTTCATCGTTTCTCCTACAAAAAGTTAAACAGTACTCTAATTTTGGCTAAGCTCATTACACTTCAACAGTCGGCTACAGGCAGCTAGCAGGAAGCTAACTAAATGATGATTTCTCATCCCCACCTCATTTCAGTCCGTCTTCCTGTACTGAAATGGATCCGCCCCGCCCAACAAAATACTCGCGTACGATTGGTTATTTATCGAAAACGCGATACAACTAGAAATCCGATTGGCTTGGAGAAAAGTTGATGCTCAGCACCTCACGTGGTGATTTGCGAGCATCACACCGCGGGTAAACAAAAAGGAAATGCCATATAAGGAGATCGTGCGTGTATTTAAAAAAATGTAGACGTTCAGTCATTTCCAATGAAGTCAATAAACGCATCCCATTCATGTTGTACACATAAAGAATAACGTTCTAATTTGTCATAAATGCCTGAATGCAATAGGAATATATAATGGAAAAACATGCAAACATTATCCTTTATGTAAGAAAAAAAAATACTGGTTATATATTTTTATTTGTATGAATAGACACAATAAACAGATGCTTGTAAGACATTCTTTTATTTCAGCTGGAGACAAGATATTAAATTTGTCCAACACACGCATAATCCCCATTGTAAAAAAATGTACTGGCAAAATATACAGACCCTTGTTAGAAAAATACTCAGTCGATCTAAAAACAAATTATTGTACACAAGTTTCAGATTATTCAGTCTATGTATAAACAAAAAGAAAAAAAGACAAGTTAAGGGGTTTCCAGTGAGATTCCTGATTGCAGTGTAACATGCTCAATGCAGAGTTAATATGCACAAGGGTAAAGTATTCATAGTACAATCATATGATATTTTTCTCACATAATTAACTATTATTTTTAAGAGGAGGAAAACCAGAGTTTTGTTTAGTAAAGACAACATACATATTCTCCTTGTACATTATGTTGTTGGGTTTCCTCATACAGAGCTGGTTAAAACATACCTATCTCTTATAAAAAGTGTTCTGTACAACTCTAAAATATGTTTAAAATCAGACAGAGTGCAGATAAGATCATTCAAAGTTGTCTGGATCCATCATAAATACCCAGAAGATGTACAAATTCTCAAAAATATGTCTCTTTAGCAGCAATGACAAATGCAAAAAGTCCTAAACAAAGTGCACTCTTTGGTAACACAAATACACAAACAGTAGAAATAATTAGAATTTCCCAACTTGTGGTATTTACTGTCAACTTTAATCTTCGTCTTCATCAATGTAAGGGATGTCCCGGTCTTCAATGTTCCCAATAAAAGGCTTGCTGGCGAGGTGGGGCTTGCTGCTGGTGGAAGAAGCTTCTTGACGTGTGCTCTGAGAAATATTTGTGCTGGGTCCTGAGGCGAGCTTTTTTTGTTCAGTATCTGTCTCAGCCATCGTGTTTCTGACTCTCTGCGGCAGGTCAGCAAGTTTATGCGAGCAGTCAGGCTTCGGAGTTTTCAAGTATCCTGTGAACAGAAATACTAGATTATTAAAACATTTTGTATGAGCTTAGTAGCACCACAGAACGTCTGGTTTAGATTTCATCCCCGTTCATAGAAGGCCGACGACAGATAGGTTCTTTTTAACCCGTGTTTGTGTATTTTTGTCAAAAATATTACATGTTTTACGGATATGGAGTTAAAATTCTGTGTGTGAGTAGCTGTCCGTCATCCCTAACACACACTCCAACTACAAACTGATAACATAAGACCTGTTTTTACCATTTGCCATTACCTGTTGGAGTCAACTTTATCTGTCCATTAGCAAAATATCTCATAAACCACTGGCCAGATTAAAAAAACTTTCAAGAGTTTCACTATAAATCATAAAAAAGGACTATAAATCTGTGACTTGTACAAATGTTAGGCTAAAACACGACAAGGTTGTATCAACACATACTCTCAGTGTGATGTCTTGTAACATTTATGAAAATGGCAAATATTAAGTTCATATTTTTTAAAACCAGTGCAATAAATCTGTCAGGATGTAAAATAAAGGAAGTAATAACTTTCAAAGCCAAAACATCCACTTGGTAGTAACCACTTCCTCCTTGTTGTGCTTTATTCAGTGATTTAGAATGGGAAACATTTACATTACAACCTATACCAAAAATAAGGAATAAAAACTAAAACTTGGCCTGTTGCAGAAAACTATTCTACAGTCAGCTTTCTTGAGTTATCTGGCTCAACAAAACCTAAAACAAAACCCACCAATCCCTCTGACACCATGCATAAGATTAGCAGACGGCATGAGTAAAAAAGTGATCTTATAGAGATCTAAAGAATAAAAACAATTACAAGAAAAAGCATGCAAATGTTTTTTGACCCAAAGAAAATGCATCTAATTTTCTCAGAAATATGGACATAAACTAACATTTTTTTCCGAATTCTCATCTACCTTTCAGCAAATCTGGACCAAATGTAAAAACTTTTAAACACATTCAGCATCATTAAATTAATTTATGGTTCCTACAGTAACCTATCTGACACACAACCCACACGTTTGCCCACTGCATCCACTTTATGAGGAGGAGGAGAAACAAAAGGAATACAGTCATGGAGAACCAAAGCTTCCTCATGCAGCATCGTTGTGGTGAAATGCACAAAAACTGACCGTCAGTCCTCAAGCGGACCAGAGAGTGAAACTAAAATGGGTTTCTATCTCTAATGCTCTGCTTCACTTTTCTATTATTCTTCCCACAACAACACGATTCATATTTGTGACTGAATGTAAAAATATAAAAGCTCTCTGGTTGAAAAGGACGAGCCCGTACCCACTCATCTCCCTGTTTTATGAATCACTGAGACTATAAGAACACACAGTGAGATCCTGATTGCAATGGTTTTGTTTTGTGAACTGAACTAGAGCTATTTTCTGCATCCAAACATAAAATATAATAATGCTAGTTACATGATAAGCCACACTGGTTTGGATAATGTCCTCTCTATAAATAAAATGTAAGCAGAAAGGAAGGTTAATGCACATTACCTCCCTACTGACCTTCTGATTCCAAACTCGCCAGAAGGTCCAAGCTCTCTGTGCTCATTGACGATGAGTCGTCCAGGACCTCACTGTCTGAATGCTCGTGCTCCATGTCAGTTAACCCCCACATCATGTCAACCCTAATATTAATAGAACAAGAAAAGGTTTTTTGTTCAAGATTTGATTTTAAATGCTTAGTAACTCCAGTAATACATGGAAGGAGTTCAACTCACTTCTCCTGCTTGATTGATTTGATTCTTTCTATGAGGGTGATCTCTGACTCATCAGGCTGTACTGGAGCATTTGGCTCAGAGGGCTTCTTGAAGACCTGCACAAAGATCAGAACAGTTTTTTTTCAGTCATTCTGATTTGTCAAGTTTATTTTTTT
>JAVKLF010000064.1:4848811-4861995 GCA_034783495.1 Millerichthys robustus | reverse complement strand
CAATTAGTTAATTTTTCGAGTTGATAATTTATCCCAACTGAGATGGTATCAACTTCATTGTCTGACAATTAGGGAAACAGTGTGTACCTGAATGATCAATGAGGCATCTTTCTTTTGCAGGAAGTGCAACCTTATGAGACAAGTGCGAAACCAGCGCTGCAGGGTGATGATGCGACGCATCACGTCTTTGTTCAGAGTGACCAGAAGCAACCGTCGTTCCTTTTCTTTTAAGAAAACCTGAGAAAATTAAAGGTTAACAAAAAAAAAAACAAAGTCAAATTTTAAATTCAGGACTTTTCTGATTTATGACATTTTATCATATAATTGTACCTAAATATCAATTCTAGACTTAAAAAATAAAACTTAATTCATTTTGAATCCACAATTTAACAGAAGAAGAAAACAAGACATGAGTATGTGCACTAATGTTTATAAAAAAATATGATGGTTAACCTTAGTTTTTCCTATTTGGTAGGTGGTCTTATCCAAACCCATCCTCTCAAACAGTTCAGTTATGACCTCTGGAGATCCAGTCGCTCCTTTTGGAAGCAAAATCCGAAACCTCTTACCAAATTCCTGTCACAAAGGAAAGATATTACCAGACAACACAAATAAATATTGTTACAGATGGAAGGTGGAAAACTCACTGAGTTGTACCTGCAGATTTCCTAACTGACCACCAACCTTAAAGGTGTATTTAGCTCTGTAGGCAGACTTCTGCATGTGAACCATCTGCAGTATGCCCGTGTACTTGATCTGCTTCAGCACAACTTCATCGTCAAAGTACAGCTCTTTCTAGAAAAGCAAAACATTTACATCATCTGTCTATTCTAGTCCCAACATGCTTACTGGAAACAATAAAATGAAATTAAGAAACGTGCTGCTGCTGCAGTCGTCACGGATGACATTACCTTTTCTGTATTGGAGCGAAAACAGAAAATGAAGAATGGCTTTGCTTTTTCAATGGTGTGCAACAACTTTCTGATGGAGGTCTATGAGACAGATGCATTTCTTTAAAATATATACATTTTTAAAAAGCTTTGCTGATTCTCATGAGTAGTTACAAACATTCCACAAAATACACACAAAACAAACCTCAAACTGAGTGCTAACTGTAAGCAGCTTTTCTCCCCTTTCAGGATGGAAGACGGATTTGCTGGTTCTGTCGTGCCTCGTAAGACCAGCAATGTGTTGAAGAGAACGGGAATTCATGAGGTTCTGTTTGATACAACAGAAATAAAAGCCATGAGCTTCCCTACTTTGAAAGCAGAAGCATTTAAGAATGTGTACAAGTAAATTATAGATTATATCAAGTGTTAAATTAATCCACTCCAACACAACTTCACCTTTGGAATGAGCTGCTTGCGCCGACTGCCTCTGTTTTTTCTGCTGAAATCACAAAAACAAAGTTTTACAAATCAATGAACATTGCAAACATAAAAAAATCTGAAATAAAATTCATATTTTGTTAAAAACAGTTTGCACACTTTCTCTGTTCATAACTAGAAAAGATGTCCTCAAAGAAATCCAGAGGATGTTCATCGGCATGATCGAAGGAGAAATCCAGAGTCGCGCTGTTGCTGTAACAGTAAAAGAAAATCTTTAATTTTATCAACAAAAAGCAAACTATTACTTCTTAAATTACAGAACGCGTGCTTTAAAAATGCGAGATCAAGTACCTTGATAATCTGTCTTTCTGACTGCTGCGCCATTTTTTGTTGTCAAGTGACTTGCTTGATTTTCGTCTAGTAGCAACTGTGAAGACAAAAAAATAAACTTTTGCACAAAGTCATTTGGGACAGAGGCCAACTGAGTCGTCAGAAGCAACAATTTCAAAAATGTCAAGCCACAAACGTGAACAAAACTAAATCTACCCACTCAGTTCTGCCCTCTGCCGTGCCATTTTCTTGAATACTGAGACGATGCGGATGGTTGCTCGGAGGATGCCCCATCTGAACAGGGCTTCTGGGCTGGATGAGACCAAGTGATGCAGGAATGAGCGCTCGCTGCTTCGGAGAAGAAATACGACTTCAGGACGCATGTGTTCTGTGTTTTTCTTTATGAAATCCTAAAAAAAGAAAAAGAAATCCAGAACATATGACAAATATAATCATGTTGCAAATATAAAACAAAGAAAAAAACTTATTTCATGACTTTGCATAATACATTTCTGTGAATCTCCACAGTTGGGAATAATCATTCACTTTGAGTCTTATTTGTTTTTTCCCCCACTCGTGCTGAGCTGCAGTGTGCTAAACTAACAAATGTTTACAAACATTTTTTAAAAGTAATAATGGAGCAACTTTACCTTGATGCAGTATTTAACTTTCTCAGCGTAGTGTTTGATTGCAAAGGTCGGCTCTCTTCTTTGAGGCGCTACAAAGCAGGGGTTGTCCCAATGCTGCTGCTTGAACGTTTTCAACAGTGTTTCATCTGTGGCCTGAAGGAGCCTTAAAGAGTAGGACTGCCAATCAGGTTCATCACATCATTCACAACAACAACAACAAAAAACTAAACTAAATAAAATTATATAAAATGATAAAACATGATCGTTATTTTGCAGATCTTCATTATCAATGAATTGGATGATCACATCCTGCATCACTGTGCTCCTGTTTCAGTTTCAAATAGATTATTTTAATTTTATTTGGGACCCTTTATTATAAGTTCTTTCTTGAGCAGATTAGGAGCTGAAATAAGGTTCATAAAATCTAATCAAACAGTTTAACTCATCTGCTAAAATAACCAATTTTATTTTTACTCATATACTTGTAGGTTGTGTCCAAAAATACTTTATGAATTAAGGACTGACTTTTGAGATTTTTCATAAATGATTTGTTTGATTTGAAATATTTAGTGCTTGTAAATGTTAAAATATGGGGAGTAAAATGATCACAGTTCACTTACTTGCTCTCTTCATTCAGCAAAGTAAAAAGTCCGTCAAGTTTGCTGCTGATCAGGTGAATGCAGTCATGGTTGTCAGTATAGTCGATGTTTTGCCAGGTAAGACCTTCTGCCATGTAATCTTTCTGAAAAAATAATTAAAAATTCCAACCAAACAATCACAAGTGTTCATTTTGATCCAACTGTTGTAGAAGTTTTAAAGAAAATTAGAGTAAATTTGTCACTAAATGTTATAATAATTAAAAATCTTTACCTTGGTGAGGTTACAAGCAGTAAAAAAAAATTCTTATCCAAAAACAGTGAATTTAAAAAAAAAAAGTTTTACATTTTATGAACCTACTTGCTCATATTTGAAGATGTTTTGATTGATGAAAAGCTGCAGTTTCTCATTAGTGTAGTTGATGCACAGCTGCTCAAAACTGTTTGTCTGGAGGTTCTCGAACCCAAACATGTCCAGGACACCAATGGACAAGCACTAAAAACGGAACACTGTTTATTACAAAAATATCCTAGTAAAATGAACATTGAGACTTGATTTTCAGTAACACATCAGTCCTCCTGCAGTCTAGGGCTGGTTGTTACTGAACAGAACCACATGACTCACTGAAACAGACTCCTCCATGTCTCGTTTGTTGAGCATTGCATGGTTGATGTGAAGGATGATCCAGTCAAACAGAGCACCGTATAAAGATTTAGCCATGGAGTCCCGCAATGAAACTGCCTAAAAGCACAAGAGCAGCGGAAAGTGGGCAAAAACTTTACAATTATAATCTTATGAAAGGTTATAACTGAATTTAATTATGGGAGTAAATAAATAAAACAGATGGTTCAACAAAATTATCCTTAATAAAAACATCATAACAATTATATAATATGCAGCTTAAATAACAAAACTACCTCTTGTAGTGTGTACTGTGAAACTACAGTGGAGGTGGCTGTCACTAGTCTCCTCTTGGTCAAAGTCGTTACCAGTAGTTCTTTATTCACCTATAAATAAAAGCAAACAAAATCAGAGAAAACATACTAGATGACAACATCTTCAGCTTGGACACTTCCAGTTCTGTCTCCTGTCTTTTTGGCATTGATAAAAAGACGAGACAGAACTGAAATCTGGAGAATCTTAGCACACATAATACGTACAATAACATAACAACACTAAAAAGGGTTTGGCATCATAAAGCACGATCACTCTTACCTTCAACAGTTCTGATAGTGTTGATAACACATCGGCAGGTCCGGCCTCCAGGACCTGAGTATCCTTCGACAAAGTGAATGCCACATTTCCCAAACACAGGATGGCAGAGAGGGTGAAAAATATGCTGAAAGTTTAAAATACAGAACAATTAGCTTCAATGACTTCAGTCTAAATGACAAACTGAAAATCCAAACTCTACTGTCAAGAAAAAAGTGGAGTCATATACATATATAAATAGCATGACTCATCACTTTTATCTGCTTTTGTCTATTTGCTCTAAGGTAACTTCAGTGGAACACAGCCTAATGAATCTCTCTGTACTCATATTTGCTTCACTTAAAAAACCTTCAGATTTTGGTGCCTCATTTATGTCCCCTTTTTAATTTTTTAAAATTTACCTTTAGTTCATCAGTCAAACGTGGCTTCTTGATTAAACTTTGTTAATGTGAGGGTAGCATTAACAACTATTGGGACGTCTAGCGGTGAAAAAACTCAGTGCAGCCTCAGCCTCATTATCTTCACAGATTAAAAAGAGCTTAAAACACACTGCAAGTACATTTCATGAAGTGTTAATTAAACTTCCTGTAAGTAAAAGGAAATCCTCAATGGAAAAAAGCTGCAGTATCAAAACCTCCACTTCATTGCCACACCTTGTGTTTAACCCACAAAGCTTTTTATTAGCCAAGTAGCTGAGTCTTCACTTTTCACCCAGTAGAGTTTTCAGATTCACATACCTGGATGCAAGTTTTTAAACAAGAACCAGAGCAGGTTACAAACTTTGCTCCTGGTGTTTTCGCATGCACATTGTGCCTCGAGGCTATCAGGAGTTTGCTGAAAAATGTGCAGCATTTTTATCCTGCTTGCAATGACAAGCTCAGGCCTGTTACAGACACCAGTGGAGATAACAGAAACTACTCGACAGTGTTCAGTGAAATTACATACAACTGGCCTACTGAACTGAGGCTCTATGTAAATACACTTATAATAAAAAGCAGGGAGGCCCTCATTAAAAATGCTGAAACAAGTTCAAACAGAGAATCTTGCTCCCCAAAGAGCACATGCACAGGTGTTTTTGTACGAATATGCAGCTTGAAACATGTGCTGGCAAAATCCAGGAACAAAGGAAACCGTCAAATGTTTTCCATGCAGGATTTTCAACAGATTATATCAAGACAAAACAGACAAAACGTATTTTGTGAGTAATTGCAAATGACTCAAAAGACTGAAGACAGGGCTGCCACAACTACTCGTCATGGCTGACACCAGCCTCTACGATAATTTGTCATCATCGGTATTTTTAGTCAGCACATAATTTATGACTTCACCTTTTATTTTCTTAAAATGTTTCAGCTGAAATGACAACTGTTTGTCTCCACTCTACTGGTACGAACTGCATACACCGTCTGAGCTGTAGTTTCAAACTCCAGTATGGGAGGAATACAAGCCAGCTGACACTAGAGGCCGTCTCTCCTAGAATTTTAATAATAATAACTGTTAGACAAAATATTTAGACTAAAAAGGGACAACTGTGGCTCAGTGGTTAGAGCAGTTATCTTCCCAGAGAGTCGATTTACATGGTGAAGTGTCCCTGCGTAAATGGAAATTTGGCTTGAACTTATGTAGCACTTTATCGAATCCAAGGACTCCAAAGTGCTTTACACCACAATCATTCACCCATTCATACTCACAATGATGGTGGAAAGCTACATTGTAGCCACAGCTGCCCTGGGGCAGCCTGACAGAGACGAGGCTGCTATCTGTGTATGAATGTGATTTAAAAGCCACGTTAGACTCCGTAGAATAACTTATTCAGATGAGTTCTGTGTTGAATGCTGTACTGTGTGCATGGGCAAATGAGGGCACAGGTTAGAGGTCTAGTGAAGTGCTATATAAATACATAAATACAGTTTATTTACCATTAAGAATCCAGCCTGTTTCAAGTTGACAATATACACCGTAACCCGCTGACAAAAGAACATTACTTTATATAAATAGGTGAAAATGTTAAAAGGATGATGTTTTTGGCATATATATTTCCTTAATCCACCCACCCTGGATGATTTTTGTTGGAAAAATACTTTTTAGTTAAAAAGGTCAATTAAAAATAGTTGTTTGTGGCAGGCCTGATTGAATAGCTTTACTAAAACTTGCTGCTTATTATAACAACATACTGTTTCTTAGTGGAGGGCAAAAAGCCAACCATCTCCATAGCTTGATGGAGCCTCTTGTACTCTTGTCCAAGTTCCTCCCCTTCATCTGAAGCAAGATCATCCTGCAAATAAAACAATAAAAGACATTCAGAGAATGCACTATTAAAAACAGAGAAGGGTAAGTAATGAGAAGAGGATAAGCTGTTGTGGATATTAAACAAAACTACATGAAGCAGAAATGACTCAGTTGAGTTTGTTTGTTGCTGCTCATTTCGAGTTCAGTCAACAAGGACAAAAAAACAGAGGTACGTGTCGAACCTGATGTGCCAAAGCTGATATTTTACTTTAAAATGTTTTTTCTTTTGTTTAAAAAATAATAAAAAAGATAACAAAAGAACAATATTGGATACTATGAGTTGGACAAGATCTTTGTTAGATCTATGGGATATTTAAATTCATTGTTTGGAAAAAAAAAAATGAACAGATGATGCAAATCTTTAAAACTTAAAAATTCTCAGTTGAATCCACAAACTTCTCGGAGTAGCTTCAAGTACAAACGTAAAAGAAGGTCATGTGATATCATATGTATTCACAGTTTGTGAAGTAATGGGAATAGTAAAATAAACACAGAGCTCAATGGTTGGAGTCTGACAAACCTCCTGAAGAAATTGCTTAGAGAGTTTCTAAAAATGCATAATAAACATCGTATTTAACTACAAAACACCACCACATACTCCTTTTCTGAGAATGATGCCTCAAAAAGAACTGGTAGACTGATACTAAGCATTAACCATGCATGATGGTCAAACATTTCCTTTTCTTTTTGTTTATTATCTTGAAACTGTAAGTAACATAAATAAAGTGACCTTTATGCTTTTTGGAGATCAAACTTTTTTATATTTGCTGGGTTTTTAACCAAAATTTCTGACCAAATGTCCACCTGATGAGACATTTCCAGACAAAGAGATTTGTTTCTATTAAAGACCCACTCCTGGTTTTCCCCATTTCAGATCAAATCAAATGAGGTGTGTTTGTTAGACGCTCTGAACTTCCTGCTCCTCCTGTGCTGTGAGGCGTGAGGATCAAAGGTACCTGGCTGAGGTAGAAATAATCCTGCGGCTTCGACAGATGAAACTCTTCCCGCTCGTCTTGGGGTGCGCCCATCAGCAGATAGTAGAACACATGGTAGTTCCTGTGGGTCACAGTAAAACTTCTGTTTCACTTTCAGATGCCTCCATTTATGTTTCGAGTCTGGTTTTGCTGCCTTTCTTTTGTTTTTTTAAGAAGAAATGTTTTAACAGGAAATCTATTTATATGTTGATATTATGAATTATTCTAAAATAAATGTTTCTGAGAGGGTTTAAAAATGTGAAGTTTTAACTGCACCTATCAGTTTTTTCTCTGGACACCAGGCGGCTCTTTTCCAGCAGAAACTTTTCAATAACTGCCCTGCAAAGAGATAAAAAAATGCCAAATGCATAATCCTGGAAGAAAAGGTTTAGGATTCACTAAAGGGATCCAGACAGTTGGTGACTTGGGGATGACATGATGCTTTTACCCTCTGATGACTCCATTTTCCAGATAATTGAGCTGGATGAACTTCCCAAAACGGCTGGAATTGTTATTCTCGGCTGTCTTAGCGTTGCCGAAGGCCTGTTTAATACAAAAGCAATATAGATTTCAATTAAAATACACAGATATGTTAGTAGGCATGTGTCCAACATCAATCATCCATCAAATCTTCTATAAAGTGAAGATTAGTTTGAATTTAAACAGAATCAGTTATTTAAGAAAGGTTATATTATTTTATAAGAGCTGAATTAACAACACAAGCTTCAAAAATCAACTGATGTCACTTCTGACATTTCCAAGAATTTCCAGGAACAAACTGCGGAAATCCATCTTTTGTTTAGCTGTCAAAAAATTGTCACTTTTATCTGTAATTTTTGGTGTTCATTGCATACATTTTTTTATTAAGAATTATTAAGAAATTATAATTTCAATTTATTTTGGCCACGAAGTGCTGTCCTAATCTTATCCATTGTGGAGAACCTCAACACCTTCAGCTCTGACACTTCCTATTCTGACTGTTCTTATCAATGCCACCATCTCCAAACCTGCCATTAGATCTTACAAATATGTTGTTTCTAATTATACAGTATATAAGAAATTCAGACACTGAAGTCATAATTTATGATCATTTGATTTAAGTAGCTGGACAAAAGAGAGGGGAAAAAAAACGAACCGTGAAAAAAAAAAAAAAAAGAGAGAGAGAGAGAGAGAGAGAGAAAGTAAGGCTTTGATTTTTACTTTGTTGTTTGCCAGCAGCAGACCTGGCCGAGCCTGTTCCAGCATGTTTTTTTTTTGTGCGTTTCTTTTCTCTTGCTGGTGTTCCCTCAAAGGCAACGCCCTGCAACATTCCCCGTTGGGAGCTTCCAAATCTCCACAAAACACACAGAGTCCGTCACACAAACAGCAGCAGAAACGAGAGAAGCAGGGTGAAAGCACCTGATCTGTTTGTTTTCTGTTCACGTGTCCAGCAACATATCAGATTATTCATGACTAACAACATTCCAAATGGTCACAGAATTCTTGAGTCAGTGACCGTTTTCCATGGACGCACCCCCCCTCCCACATTCTGTCAGGAGAGATAATACAGATTCCAAAGAATGAGGAAGCAAGTTTTCATTTTGTGATTTCAAATAAACAGGAATTGATCTTTCAGTGACTTAACAAAAGTTAACACAATCAAAATAAAACTGTTGCAAGAGCAGCTCTAAGTCCGTTTGTTCCCTAAAACCACAATGTAAATGAAGTGAAACACCACGTTTGTAACTTCTGGATCTATTCATAGAAGTTGATCACAGAAAAACAAAACATTTCCTGTAAAAAAATTAACTCAAATTAGGCTTGTTTCTACTTGGCATTGTAACAACTTCTTGAAATTCATCCATGAATTTGAGTATATGCTTAAATAAAAAGCAAAAACAGCTTTTGGCCCAGTTTCACGTCAGTTATTGGTGGAGTTGTGCAACAGATGAGTGAAGCAGCACGAGGAATCATGTGCAGACACTGCCTGTTACTCACTGACACAGATAATGTGGCACAAACCTGATGTGATGGCCACAGGGACAACAAGATAACACTCCAAACAAACACAAACGTGTCAAAACATGAATTCTCAGTCATCGCTTGATATTTGTTGCTTTCCGATTTAAGTCTCGAAATGAATCCAAAAGTGAGAAGAATGCTTAAAAATAAAAGGACTAGCATTTTGAGAGGAAATGTTTAAGGATTGTCCTTCGCCTTTCCTGGTAGAAATTTAAACTAGCACATAATTTGCAAAACGGATAAATTCGTAGCTATTTTTATATATCTAATATTCAGTTGGCTCTGGCAGCCATCCTGATCTGGACGGACTCTAAAACTTAATCAGGTTTAACCAATCATTACTTTCTGAGCGCTTTATGGAAATCAGTCAAGTGTTTCTTTTTTGATTTGACTAAATTTATCATTTATTGTGTCTATTGCTGTTTTCTGGCACTTTGAGATTTTGCTAATTAAAAGTAAGTTACACATTACACTTATTATTACGAGACATTTTGCTAACAAACAGGACTGAGTCCAAAAGTTCACAGCAACGTTTTAGAAACAGATCTCGAGTCATCAGTTGGTGCCTTTAGTATCCATTGGAAATGACTCGTCAACTAACAAAAAATAAACAAAGTTATGTGAACAAAAAACATATTGTTGCGTTATCGTCACAAGGTTTCCTTCATCCTATTCAAACATTTGTAGCACCTCCCATTAGCATTTGACTAACAAATCCCTCTCTTTACGGTTAATGGTGCAGCAGTGCAGTCAGTTTGTTTTTGAAGCAGAGACGTGATAGTTTTTATGCAACTGTTTTGTTTCAGAAATGAATGTGCAACACATCAAAAAGGATATGAAACTAGTGTTGCTTTGCACTTAAGCCACTGAACTAAAAAAAAACTATCAGCAAACTTGATTAGTCAAACAGTAACATCCTGGTTAAATCTGATTGTTGTCCCTCTTATAGCACTTTCTTTAAACTGCAACAGAACCATTTGTTCAGCTCGTTTAAAACATGTGACATGCTTCTTTATGAGACAGAAATCTGGAAATGCTTCTAAAAATACAGATGGAATCCCATCTGATTATATCAGATGAATTTGTGGTAGATCTATAAAAGGGAACGTCAACCCAAGTTTATTTCTCATGACAGGAGACGGTGCATGCATTTTTTTGGCTTACTTATTAAACTACTTGGTTTGGGTCAATACGTACACAGCTACTGTTCTGTGCAGAAGTTTGAAACCACACTAGTTTCAGGTGGAGTATGTAGTAATTAAAAAAATATATATCCTAATCACCAAGTCTTTGAGCTTTCAGAAAATTTTTGTCTGCTGCTCGTTGCAGATAGTATATTGTGCAACAAAACGAATTAGGAAAGAAAAGTTAAGGAAAAAGGAGTGGAAAAAAATATTCACAGCAGATGAACTCTAAGTTCTGTCTTTAAGAAGCAGGAAAAAAACACAAAGACTTGAAACAGTCAGCTGTATGTTTTCAGCTAATAGCTCTGGGATTCATCTCATTGGTGATAGAACACTATTTTATGCACAAAAGTATGTAATCTTTAAACTTTTTAACAAGTTTAACCAGACAAATGGAAAGAAATTAAATCTCTGTGACACAAGCAGCAAAAAGGTACCTAAAAGTCCAATTTAAATTTTGATTCTTTGCCAAGTTTTCATGTTTAACACAGCACTGGTTTGTTTGTGTTTAGGAGCCTTTATGTACCTGAATGACTCATAGGTCAGGGCTTAATGGCTTAACGCAGCAGTTCAAAACCATTTTTGCACAGTCAACTTTCCCATGAATTGAAGGCAAAGATATTAACAATTTTCCAACATGTTTTTTTTACAAATTTTTGCTGGTTTAGCTTGTAGGTTTGCTAGTACATGAAAAATAACTGAGTCACCCGCAAAAAAGAGGCATGAATAGATTGTTGTTGTTTTTTCAAAATATCTTGCAGAACACATATTTTTGAAGAAGGAAAAAATTATTATTTCTATGCGGCCTTATACCAAATGATCCATGAAGAACAGGTACTGGTTTTGGCCTGGTGGTTGTGGACTGTTTGACTTAAAAATAACACATTACTCTAAAAATGATCAGTAGGAATAACTAGAAATTAGCAGAAAAAGCATCCAAAATCTAAATAAAACCTTCAGAAAGAATTAAAAAAAAGATTATCAAAACCACTTTAAAATATAACAAGAAATCCTGGCTCCTTGGAAACTAAAGATAAAACATCAAACTTTACATCAATGGTTGAAGTTGTTTTAAAATAATAGAATGGGTTATCATCTTTATACCGCTTCAATCCTTTACTCCACAAACTTCTAAAAGGCCAGATGGTGTTACCCTCAGGTTTAGGATAGTGTTATGTGCATTAGCCTCAGAACAAGTTTGTATGTCTGTGGTTTTAACTGCTGCCCGGCTTCATGGCACCTACCTCCAACACCGGCCCGGCCCCGAGGATGGTCCGCTCCAGTCTGCTGGAGTACGTCCTCTGGCTGATGGCTGTCAGGCAGTGAATAAGGTAACTGCTGCTTTCAGTCTTCCCTGAGCCGCTTTCACCAGCTATGACGATACACTGGTTCACCTGCCTGCTCAGCATGGCACGGAAGGCCACATCTGCTACGGCAAAGATATGAGGGCTCAGTTTGCCCAGCGGCTGCTTCTCGTACATCTTGACATACTTGGGGTTGTAGTACAGAGGTAGGAACTTATTGGGATTGACAGCAATGAGGATGTTGCTGATGTAGGTGTAGATTTTGTGCTTGTAGAAGCGCTGGCGTAGGGCTTGCAGGACACTATCCTCGGTCACCGTGGCGAGGTTGCAAAGGTCATCGGAGTCCTCTTGATCTGCTTGTTTTGGTGCATCATCTTTCTGCTGCAAGGTGAAGTAGTATCCAAAGCTCCGCCGGTGCCACTTCTGTGCTTCTGGGGGCCACAACAGGACTCGATGTAGAGGGCAGTCCTCATCCCCCAGGGGCGTCTCCTGTCCATCGATATCCCTGACCTCCAGCAGCCTGTATCTCAGGCTAGAGTCCAGGCCAAGTGTGACCACAGCGTTGTGGATGACCGTCCTGGCCGTGTCCTTGAAGCTGAGCTGCAGGGGACAGTGGGTTTCTGACTCCTGGGACTGTGTGGGGTAGATCTGCACAACACGAGTCTCTTCATCAGCCTTAGGGGTCCCAGTTCCACATGTAGTGTTCATCCTGATACTCAGAGGTGGGCTTCAGCATTACTTACTGCCCACTGTTTTGTGGAAATCACACACAAACAGAGCAAAATCACCACTTTATTGTGAAATATAGCAATAGAAATACAAATTAAACAATTTTTTTAACCATCAAAGCACTTCAACAAACAGTAATCCTGATATTACCAACATATTTCCACACAGCCAATCACCAGGTGACCAACAGTAAAATGTAACAGGTGTTAAACAGGTGCTAAAGGTCAAATTAAGTCTCACCTGTCCGAGAAGTGCCTAATTTCATCTTAAAACAGTAAAAGAGAAAAAAGAAAAACACGCTGACAGTTAAGCTAACAGGAAGACTTCTGCACCAACAGACTCCAATCACACAACTTAAGGGAAAAGTTTCCTCACCTGAAATTCCACAGAAAAAAGGTGAAACCCGGAAACTCAAAGTGCCTGTGAACAATTTTCCATGATGTTGAAAAGGTTTCTCCAATATTTTCCTTCGTATTATTTCTCCTCTTGCTAGTTAGTGTCGCCGAGAAAATTGACGTAGTTTCTTTCGTCGTCAGAGTCTCGAAAAGTTCAACTTACTTCCTACATTTCTGCGCGCGCGCACGCATGCACGCACGCACGCACGCAC
>JAVKLF010000064.1:4815590-4840872 GCA_034783495.1 Millerichthys robustus | reverse complement strand
CACACACACACACACACACACACACACACACACACACACACACACACACACACACACACACACACACACACACCAGGCAACAATTGCTTGTCCCATTATTCAGAGTTTGTAAGGTTTGGCAGTGCTAACTAAAAGATTTTTTCCAGCGAAATAAGTTTCAAATTAGCCTTTTTAAAAAGCAGGTATCAGATGAGTTTATCATCTCAAAAACATAGAAAAAAATTGGGCCACAACTTTTTATGCTGAGCTAAAGTGGATTATTTTTTATTCTCGGCTGAATGCAAAGTCAGCGGGCAGCTTGATGCGAAGCTGCAGCAACAGAGCGGATGGGAGCGAGCACTCAGGCTGCATGGTGCTGAAGTCATTTTTAGAGAATTTGCCATAGAGGGAGCTGTTGTATTAATCACATCTAGGAGGTGACGAAGGCCTGAATGAGACTTTCTGCTGCCAAGGAGAACAGTTAAGAATGAAGGACAGAGACAAACACTGCTTACAGGAGGGAAAGGGAACTAAAAGATGACCATCTTTTTCATTCGGAAGTCACATTTAAATAATAGAGGTTGCACCAGACATCACTCAAAACCTAATCCAAATAAAACTTTGAGAAACATTGATTTATTGGAAATAATAATTTGTAACTGAATGCATTTATCCCCCCCAAAACAGATAACTGTGACACAGCTGAGGATGACGAGCGCCACCTATTGATCAGAATGGGATTCTAATACAGCGACACAGAAAATAACTTTGTTAGAAAGTGGATCGAAACGTCAAACATGTTGGCCCGCCGCCAAAGGTGAGGCGGCAAAAATACTTTTGCTCATGTCCTTTTGTCTGCGTCATAAATCAAAGAACAAATTTCAATTGAACCTCCAGATAGAATTCACTGGATGTGTGTCTACAACTGATTAACATTCAGGGTCAGCCTGACTCAAAATGGCAACCTCAGCTGCTCAGTCTTAGCCAACAGAAAAATGGATATAACTCACAGATTAGCAGGAGATTGGACCCCAAAAAGGCAGAACGGTGCAAGGAGCTCAAAAATTAACTACAATGATTTAAGAAAAAGAACAGAAATGTTGTTGTGGCAGCAAAAACAAAAAAACTTAGAAGTCACAGGGAAACCCAAGAAGATTTGTAGAAACACTAGAAGAACCAGCTGTGGACTGAAAACCAATACTTGCTTGACTGATGTGGGACTGGAGCCAGAAGGAACAAATAAGGCTGATGATGAGATGGCAAACAGCTAAGCTTAATGGAACAGGGAGCAGGTGTGGGTGGGTGTGGAAGGGCTGCCTGAGATGTAGATGGCACAAAGAAACACAAGGAGTGTTAAAAATAAATAACATAAACAAAAATCCTGACGAATAGCTTATGAATTTACAGACATTGATCAAAAGTTTAGTGTCATGGTAGCTACACTAATTAACATAAACCAAGCAATAACAGAGCAAGAGGGCAATATGCTTTTCGTCAAGTTTCTTCAAGTTCTTTTACTTTGTATTTGATCCAGCAGACTGATTTGACCCTTTGAGTGATTGGTTGGAATCACATGTTGCCGAGCTGTCGTGTCAGTTTGAAAGCTTCTCCTGTGGTGTCACACAGGAAGTCTGAGGAGCTAATTATAGTGAGGAAATGATGGTATAAATAAACCCCAGACTGCTCATGTGTGAATGAACGAAATGTTTGAGCTCCATTTTTACGATGACTTTTACTGAGACCCTGTCAGTTTTACGAGTTTTACACCAATTCTCATTTGACTCTGATATTCAATATAAGTTTACTTTATGAAAATACACCATCTTTACGTTTACATGTTTGAGTGACTGTAAGGACAAATGAGAAGCAACAGTCCTGTGTACAAAACTGGAAAGCAATAAATAATTATATTATTAGTAATACAGTAGCAGAGAAATGATATGACACACTTTATGCACATGGTGATTTAAATAGCCCCAGCCAATAAAAATGAAATGGTCAAAATGTTTTTTTTCTTGTGTGGGTTTGACTGTAATGTTAGTAAAACTTTCCAAACTTAATAATTGTCTAACTTTTGGAGTCAATCCAAATCAAGAAGCCAACTGACCATAACCAACATAAAAATGGCTTTGATTGCAACAGTATTATACATTCTAAACTTAATTTGAGTGAAAAGATTTAACTTCAGTATCTGATATACATTAAATAAAAATTTATGTTATGAGATGGCTCTGTCTTTTTTTTAATCAATTTTTTTTATAAGTATGTATTCTGAATAGAGTGTTGAATTTGTGATTTCACATGTGCCATAAATTGTGAAAAATTACTTGATAATCCATGAAATATCTGTTTTTAAATTGTTTGGGAATCAAGCCAACGAGAAGAACAGGAGGTCTGGCTGCTGGACCCAAACTGGAAGAAACCAGAACAGAATGTGAAAGATTTCTTCTATGGTCTTGTCTGACAGTGATTTGTTGGATAAAGAATGAAAAAAAAAAAAGAAAAAAGAAAGAAGTAAACTGCGGTACTAAATAAGATCCTTGCCACTTAAGAAAATAAGAGAGGTTGTGCAGCCCGAGCCAAGACTGAGTGTTGCGTCAGCACAGTGCGTTGAACCACGCTCCCAGACCTGACTGTTCCTGGAGCTGGTTCAGCAGAGGTCTTACCGAAGTCCCCATCTTTCTTTAATGCCTGTTTACGAAGCATAAAAATCCTCCTCAACACTTCCATTGACCACAACGTAGCTCTCAGTCTAAAGCCAAATGAGGACATCTTGGAAAACTTTGCTTTAAACTAGACAGAGCTATTCTTGAGGGGATGCATATCGCCTGCCGCCTTTCGTGCAAGAACTTTTAAAGTAAGATCAGAAATGTGTCATAGTCTGTGTCTCCTGTGTCCCTGTCTAAGTGTCTGTCTGGTTCTGATTGTGTCTACCTGTCACCTGTTGTGTTTCCCAAGCTGTGTCTCATTTCCCTGATCAGCTCTGCCCTATAAATGTTTGTTCCCTGCGTTCATGTTTTGTCGGGTCATAGTCAGTCTGCTGTGTCTACATGTCGTTGGTGTCTGCGTCCTGGATCATAGTCAATGTCTACTTGCTCGCTTGTCACCCAGTCTGCCCTGTTTGTACCTGTAAGTTCTTTGAGTTTATTAAGTTTGTATCTTTGGACTTTGGATTCCTCCTCTACGGAGCGCCTTTTTTTTTTGAGCTGCCACGTCAGCGTTTTTGTTTTTCCATGTTATAATAAATCTTTATTTTGCATTAAAAACCACGAAGAGTCATCCTGGGTTCTCCACTACAACGCCGACACACGGCACGTGACAAAATGTTGAGCATGTTGTAGCCATTTCACTGAAAACGAGAAATTGTGATGTGTGTGATCTGCTAGTGCTCAGAGTATGGGTTGTGAATGACTTTCAGCTACTACCACAACATATTTTAGCTCAATATCTTTAAAATTCACTGAGTTAGAGCCATTTATGCCTTGGCAGAGGCCGATTGGCTTTGGCCATCTTGAATTGCGTCGAGACAAAAAGAATACGGTATCAGTTGAAGAACATAATGATTACTTTCTGAAAGGGTTCCAGTGCTCCTCTCCAACAGCTCCAGAGCATCAAATGAGGTTTCCTCATTCTCATTGTCTTGACAGCAGACGACCCTGACACACACGCCTTAAAAATAAAGTCATACATTTATTAAAGCCGATGTAATAAAGCGCCATTGATAATGACAAACTGTCAAGTTGAATTCAGCTCTCTCTAAGTTTACTTTATATGTGCTGCCGTTCATCTCAAATGGGAGATCACAAAAGGCTGAAGGATTCTCGGTGCTCTCCACAGCTTCGTGCTTTTTTCTCCGCCACGTCAAATTCATTTTTAAATCGTGATAAACAGAATAATCCAGGTGTGACACGAGAATCATAACAAGCTTTCCTGAATGTAAATGAGGCTGTGACCTTTAATAAACAAATGGTGAAATGTAACAAAAAACATCCTGAAATTCCAGGTCGCATGAAACATCACAATCGCCTGTTTGGTTCTGAGAAACTGCTTCATATTATAATTGCTATAATAACTAAATCAGTGCTTTAAACTGTCTCATAAAAAGGATTTGGACTTGCTCTACCACTTGGAGAGTTTTAAGTGATCAATGGACTTTGGCAGAAGTCGGTTTAAATGTTCAGAGCTGAAAATAAAGCTTGTGACATCATACAATTAATGAACAATGTGATGTGGACTAATCGGAGTCGGGATATAGTCCTGCCAAGTACAAAGATGTTTGAGTGTCCGATGTGGTTACTTATCTCTTCGTTTCGATCTGAGGCTTTTGTCTCTTCCTGTTTCCTTCTCGCATGTAAAGGTAAAAGTCTGAGTTTTTCTCACTGCATAGAAAACTGTGAACATAAAAGATTTAGCAACCTTTAACGTTTAACCTTTCTTCTGCATCTTCATTGTGGTTGCTGAAAATATCATTACTGATTTAAGAAAGGTTACATTATTAATGGTTTTATTGCATCTTTGTTCATTTTGGAAAAAAATCATTTTTAAATTTAGAGTTCAGTTTAGTAGAAAGGGATGGAATCTGCAAAATCTGGGCTACACTGCTGTACACTGCAGCACTGACCTCAACAGTTTTTAATAAAAAAACCAACCTGTCCTTGCATTTGCTGTAAGCTTTTTGTGGAGTCAGAGCAAAGCCAATTAAAGGTTCCTCCCATTTTTGGATCAACAACCTTCTTTCTGCTACTGTAATAAACCAGGTAAGCTTGAGACTTTTTTTCTCCTCTTCTTTTTAATCCAAGTACAGCTTCATGCTAAGAGGGCAAAATAAATCATTTCCCTCCTATTTTGTCACTGTCTGCCCTGGCAACCACTTTATAAGAGCCATCTCAAGGCAGCCTGCACTTTCCCCTGGTATTATTTCACCCATTAGTGCTTTTTGCCATTGTCGTTCGGATTTCAGGCCCATTCTTAGCAGCTGTCTCCCATGTGGTGTCCTTGATGCCTGACACATAAAGGCAAATTAGCCACAGCACCCTGAGGTCTTTTATAGTCCATGCAGTTTTCTAGTAATGCAGGGTGAAATAAACTGAAAGAATAATAACTATGTGAACTCATAGAAGTCTTACAGCTTTACTTTTTCTTTTTATCCACCCATCCGTCTGCTTTTTTTGCCTGCTTTTCCCTTCAGGTTTGTGGGGAAGCTGCTGCTGTCCAGCAGTCAGTGCGTGAGAGGCGGAGTACGCCTTGGACAGGTCACACAGGGACACGTAGAGACAAATGAGACACACATCCTCTAACACTCGCATCTTGGGACAATTTAGAGTTAACAATTACCTTAACATGCATGAAACCTGAGTACACTTGTCTTGTTAGAAGTTAAAGGTAAAAACAGATTAGTAAATAAGATAGAAAGAAGCTAAAAGTAACAAACTAAAGCTTAAATTAGCAAAGTACTAGCTAAAACAAGCAAAAGCCTGACTAAAAGCTGCAAGCATCAGAATAGTAACTTAAAGTAACAAATCAGTCCAAGCTAAAATAAAATTTTGATAAAGTGAAATATTTTGAAAAGAATAAACGTTTTATAAAAGAAACAACAACAAATTTTAGCACCTTTCCCCTGAATGAGCTGAATGTTTTGAAATAAGAAAAGGATAAACTTGCACAAAAAGCAGAGATGGCAAAAGAAAACATGCAGAAAATTAAAATACAGGGAAGTGTTAAAGTAAACGCTGACTCAGCATTCACACAATGACACAGCGCTTCGGTGGCACAGTAGGACATTTGGGTTTCCTGGCTTAGAAATGGGAATTGTTTTATAATCCTCTTTGGAACAACGTATCCATTGTGTTTCCCAAGAAGCGGATGTACGTGGAACACTGATATATGACCTCACCGTGTGTGTTAGCTCTCACGTGGGCCTTGTTTAACATAGAGTCGACACTATAAGGAGTTCTCCTCCGAGTGAAGTAATTCTAACCTTTTTCAAATTTGGTTTAATCCTGCTTCAAAGGATCTCAGGCATTTAAGCACCTCCAAGATACTGCTTGAGGGGAATCTGCAAGATCAAGCAGAACTGCTGCCAGTTTTTGATTTTTTTACACACACACACACAGACAGATGCGCATGCTCTCTGCTTCTTACAGTAAGAAATGTAATCTCATCTCTAGGCTTGATAGTTTTTTTTTCTTTCTATTTCATTGTCGTGCTGGATTCTGGAGAAAAGCAACAATCTGCTCTCAGGAGGAGATTGGTTTGGAGTGAAATTAGGTTGACCTCATCTGATGCAGGGACTGTTCGTCTTCATTAAAACACGCAGCGGGCTTACTCTCTCTTTGTACTTGACAGATAATGGAAAACAGGTAGGATTAATTTTTAGTTCATTAATCTTTATTAAAGCTGAGATAAAGAAAAGCACAAGATACTGACAAAGATAACTGCAGTCTCACGAACGTCATCTTCATTTTTTATACTTTTACTTCTTGATAAACCACTGATTTGATTGCCTCGAAATGCATACCTTTGAGGTACATCTGATTATAATTATGATGCAAAGCTGTATTTCAGTCTATTTTAACTTTCACAAACTGCTTTATATCTGACAATATGTGTCCCTTATCATGCCTGTCTGTCTTTATGAAGCAGCAACAATCTGTGCATTTCAAGTGCTTTATAGTTAAGTCAGTATCTTACCTGCAGCATACAGCTGTTTGAGTCATATCGGTTTGGCAAATCAGGGAATTTTCATTACAGACCCAAGCTAATAGCTACTCAAGCCATTTCCTGCCATTTAAAATGAATTAAACCTAAAATGTTTTGTAGCAGTTTCAAGAAATGTTTGTACCTTATGGCAAAAGGTTAGTTGTTAAGTATGTGAAATCTGCCATAGATGAGTATTTAATATTATTTAGTTGAAAAATGTTGTTTTTGTTCCCACTTTTTTACTTAAATTAATAGTTTGCAGCCTAACGAGACAGGCAGCCACACAGGATAAACAACATTCCAACATTTTTATTTAGATAAACATGCATTGAAAGCATAGAAAGGTAGATGAAAGCTTCAGAGCTTCAGTAATGCTTCAGACAATCAGGTTGGGAAACAAAGCTGATCGAGTAAAGCACTACTGATTTTATTACGTTTAGCTTAAAAAATAAATTTATTTCGCTATACAGCCTAATGTCTAAAATCACTCATGTAGACTATCAGTGCCTAATAACAGACACATAATCGTATCAGAAATAGACAAAAATATTGTATCACTCTTTGTTTTTTTCCCACTTAGTGAGTTTAATTGGTTTTTGATGTTTCTGAATGCTGCAAATCAGTGATAATCTAAAATGCGAAAAAGTTTATTTCGTCTATTGAAATCAGATTTATTGTAATTTCAAACAAAAATTTTAATTTCATTTTAAAAGCAGAGAATATTTGACAAATTTGACATTTTTCTGTTGAAATATTGAAACATTGAAAGGTTTTTCAACACTGAAACTTGTTTTTTTTTTCTTTTTAAATTGTGTTATGAGTTTGAGGTTCAGAGTTAATGGCTGACCTAACAACAATAGAGAAACAAAGACATTTGAAAGAAGCTCAATTAAATTTCATGAGCGGATGTGAGTTTGTTCACTTCCCATGAAAAAGAAGATTTTTTTTCCCAGCAATCTGTGTTCGAATATAAACACACACATCATGCTGACTGATCATTTGGTAAGTTTGTTTTTATTTATTTATTTTAAAACTTTTTAAACTGGCACAGAAATGAGTAACATCACAAATATAGCAAATCTTTCATGTGATCCATGCTAATCATGTATCAAAAGGGGAACTGACCTAATTTCCAGAATGATGCAGTCTTACACCACCGTCCGTGGAGTTACCATGTTAACATGATAGACAGCATTTATCTTTAAGTGTTTCATCTTTACATGACAGTTAAGAGACAAACAGGAAAAGTGCAAAACAAAACAGTTTACTTGAAAACAGAGATTACTCTGGTGGGAATGGAGCCTCGTTTGAAGAAAATTTAGAGACTTTATGCAAACATTTAATATAACAAGTGTATGAACTTGTTAACCTAAAAAACTGTTGTGCTGCTTAAGATTTATTAAGTTATAATTAAGTTTATTTGATAGGTATTGGATATTTCAACAAATTTGACCTTTTGGAGCAAACGTCTTAGCACTTTAGAGTTTTCCTGACAATTTAAGGAAATGAAAAAGACCCAGAAGCTTAAAGGCAAACGAATATAACATATAGAATCAATCTAAAAACAAAAAGTTTCCCACTAATGCATTATAAGAACACATTAAAATAGTTGACGTGCATCTGTAAAAAGTTGATTGAGCCAAAATATCTTCTTGAAACCATGCTGAGCTCTTGTTAGACCCATTTCAGTGCTCACTTGTGCTAATTAGGTTATCTTGACTGTGGTCAGGACAGGAAGCGTCACAGTGATGGAGTGGTGCCGTGTGGCTGCTTTTCTTTACTGTTGCTGCCCTCTGGTCGAGCAGTGAGGCGAGAGGTGAACAAGACAACGATACAGTGTGGTCTGAGTGCTGCGCAAGCTGTGAACTTTCTAAAACATGCACACACACACACACACATCTACACACACACTACAGCCATTTTCTGTATCTGAATATATGCAGACAGTTTCAGAGCTGCAACCTTTTTTTTTCAAGTTGTGCATAAAAGATACAGAGCTCTACTGAGAAACACTGTGTGGAAGATGCCAGAGAAGTGTCGTTTCATCAACCTGCTCATCTCTGCGGTCCTTGAATAAGATGCAGGGATTAACATGCATGAGGTGGGCTGAATGGAGTTGTGCAGTGCTTTCATGCACGAGGGATAAATATCTAAAAAAAAAACAATTTTTTAAAAACACTTTTTGCATTTTTTGTAATGTCAGTTTTGATATTATTCAGCAACTGTCAGTTACGTTTGGTGCTAAACTACTGCCTAAAATGTGAATGCATATTTGTCCTGGTCCTTCAGTCATTTTTGTGGTAAAATACTTAAACAAATTCCACACTTCTCAACAATTATCACCAAACCAAGCAACTTACGATATAAAATTAAAATGTAGCATTTCTGTTTATGTGCGATGATGCTTCTATTTTCGGTCATTCATTTGGAAGGGACAATTCCTGTTATACTTCCTATTTAAAATTACCCAGGTCACATGACCACTAGAAATGTTACAGAGGCTGTAAACATCTTGTAAACCACAGAAAATGGTTATAGTTAGCAGTAGCCTTATAGTATTCTTGGCCCCATGAGACTGAGAATGCGATTGCATTGAAAATAGTGAAGAACGCCTCCTTATAGCACTAAATAACTGACAGAAAAAATTATTACCTGACTTTAAACAGGAGGGAGGATAATATAATTTTGATAATTGCGTATAAATGATTCCAGGACTCCTAAACTTGTATCAGTGTATTTATCCAAACAGCCCTCTGCTCTATTTGGAACGAGGATCATTTAAAACCTTAAATTCTCAGTGTGAATGTAAATGTTCAGATGTGTGTAGCTGTGCCCCCCAGTAAAATCCTTTAATTTCTTTATTGCATTTATAAAACTCAGATAAAGTTTCGTATTTAGCGACAGTCGTTCCCTGCAGCGGTGGCTGGACTGTTCATCCTCCTGCTGGGATTTAAGGATACTTCATCTTCCTCTGCTGTTATCTTCTGCAGTTTTTTTTGTTTTTTTTACAACTCATTGTTTTCAAGGCTTCGACTATTTTCTTTCAAAACAAAAGGCTTTCCTGAGTTGCTATGGACAAAACTTGGCAACTTAAGCGGGAGAAGAAAGCATTGGTTTCTCATTTTTGTATGTGTGGGTATATATATGAATATTATATAGCCTATCTGTTGGGTTTATCAGTATTTTTTGTCAGAACTCCTGTAACATCTGAATTTGCCTTAATGGATGAACTTGTTCAACTACTGAGGTGAATTCACTATACGTTTCAGAAAATCTTAGAGGCAAGATAACCTGATGAGAACAGAAGATAAGATTTATAAACACTGTCCTCCTTATGTTCCGTCTTTGAATGTTGTCTACTCCCTCGTCTATGTATGTTTTGAAACCCCTCCTCCCCCAGAGTTTCTCCTCAAACCCCTCCCCTCCACTTTTCTCTCAGACTCTGGCTGAGGAATCCCAGGCAGCATTTAATTGCAGAGTGCAAAAGCTTTAGTTGGGCTTATAAGCTCAGCGCCAGAGCTGAGACTCTTTTACGCACTCTCTGAGAAAACAGAACACCACATGGAGTCCTTCACCCGAGGAGCCTCACACAGCGGCTGGATTTCAAGTGGTGGGGAAGGCAGAAATGTTCAAATCCAGGTACAGTTGACTGTGTGAGAGAATCTACCAGAGGCAGGAGCCGTAAGAGGTGGAGAACGAGAGGAGAGCAGGAGAGGAGAGGGGAGGGGAGGAGACGGGAAATACGCTGCCAGAGAGACAGAGCAAGGCAGGGACTGGACGCCTGCAGCAGCAAATGAGACAGAACAACGAGGCGGGAGAGGTAGAAAGAGAGGCAGAGAGGGAGGGAGGTGAAGAGGGGCCCCGTGCTGGAGAGAAGGCTACAGGGTGAGGAGAAAGAAGGAGCGAGGAAAAAGTTGGGGGAAGTAAGTGAAAGAAGGACTCAGGAAAATACGCATGTAAGTTTACCAGCTACAGTGGAGACGTAAAAGGGGAACAACAGACAGGAAGGAAGGGGAGGGTAACGTCTCGAGTAGAAAGTACCAAAGAGGCCAGAGAAAAGTTTTCTTGTGGGAAGACGCAGATGAGGAAAACAGCGAGTGAATGATCGGGCTGAAGACGGCTTGGAGAGGAGGAAACCACTTGTTTTCGAAGGCGTTTTCTACACAAGTCTCCAGGCGTGTGTGGATATGTACACAGAAGGCTCCCAAACAACGGGACACCACCGATTTCGTCAGCACACCCACCCTCCCTGCCCCTGCCAGCACTGCATCTACCATGAGCAACCGTACGAGTATCACCGAGGGTCCGGATACCACCCAGCATCAGCCAGACAGACGGACCTCTCATCGTCGGACTGCAGGAGAGACATCCAGGCTCCTCGGGGTAAAGATGTTGGAAGCAGGGCTTTCTTAGTGGACGGAGTGGTGAGAAGTGGTCAACTCAGCCCACAGAGGAGGCCTGTGTGTGCCGGGCCGGGCCTTTACTGCCACTCAGACGACTTCAACCAAATGTGCCCCTGGGAGCTGAACCCTGCCCAGTGCAGCGGCCCAGAGGAGCCTGGAGTGAGACACTATTTATCTGTGAGACAACAGTGTGGCTGTATCCTGCACGGGGACAGAACACACCCCTTCCACTCTGGGATACCGCACCCTCTCCCTCATCTTCAGGTCAAAGGTCAAGGCTACAGACGAAGGAGGACTGTCAGATATATCTCTGTGGATGAAGAGGAAGACTGCGAATGTGCTTCTGACAACTATCATTTAGAACCACACAGTAACCCGGGTCATTTTCCCATGACGAATGGACACTCCGGACCGAGGCGTGTGTTCTTTGAGGAAGGGGAGGAAAGAGATCAGGACCAGGACCGGCTAAAGGGTGGATCAGAGGACGGGTTTGATCACTGCAGAGGGTCTGACAAAAGCTTCTTCTCCACTGAGGTCCCACAGAAACACTTGAGCCAAAGAAGACAGAAGGGATCCTGCATTGCTCCTTCCAGCGTCCCCTGCTCGGAAACCTCCAAATCAATAACTAACAACAATGAGCACCAGCATCAGGGTTCGGAGGAGACGTCGCAGACGACAAAGCAAGATTCGGTGAGGGATCAGATCCGGCAAGTCGTAACAGATCTGGAGGAAGTGTTGGGGGGTTTGAAGCAAGTTCACGTGGAGATGAAAGAGGTAGGAGGGTCTGTAATTAAAGATGTTTAATTCTCAGGCATACATCAGGTGTCTAACCACAAAATGTCTGAATCTGCAGCAGATGTCCCGGGCTTTTATCACTTCTGTCGTGGATACGGTGACATTTAAAACGGTTATCAGCAGGCTCAGATACTGATGGTGTAGAGTGGTGTACCATGGGTCATTGCATGTTGTTAAAAGATGTGTGTGTGAGAGTGTGTGTCCTGATGACTGCATTGTTTATAATTCAATCATCGTCTCGTACTGAAGAAGTGATAGAGAAAGATTAGCTCTAACCTTTTGCAGAGCGCTGCTGTGTACCCTGCAGTGTTCTGGTCAGCACATTGTAAAGCCAGCATTGGACTGTTTCTGAATAACTCCTCGCTTCCTACAGCATTCATTTTACATGCAGCTGTACAGCTCAACTCAATGTTTTACAGTTATAATAAAAGAAATCTGTTTAATGATTGGTAATTAGGTCAAAGGAAATTAAAAGCGCTTTAAGTTAAAGTAAATGGGTGTTTTTTTGTTAATGATATTGATTCAGTTGGAAATAACTATTGTAATAAATCCAATTTGGCATTTGTGAAGTAATTATCAAGATAAAGTATTAATACTATAATGAAAGATTATTAAAAAGGGGGAAAAATGGAGTTTGTTCTTTAAATTGTGCCACTAAAACCAGCCTATAATCCAAACTTACACTACTGCATTGGTAATCTTTTGAACAAAAGAACGGTTTCATTATTTCCATGCTGAGTTATATTAGTTTTTTGTTGTTTAATACAGCTTTTCACAACTTGAGAGTCCTGCAAAAGGTCAACAAATAAGGAAATAATGTAATACGAGAGAATAAAAGTACAAAAATCTTATTAAGTTTGTCATTGATTAGAATAATAAAACGAGTAATACTGTATTTATTCCAAAAGGAAATTATATCAATTCAGTGAAGATTACAGGAAAATATACTAAAAAAATGGATTTTTAGAATAACAAATGGTCACAACAAGAGTAAATTGATCAAGACTGTTTCTATTTTTTGTCTATGTTATGAGCCCTAAAAATTACTTTTTGATAGCTTGTTGTATTTGATAAAAAAATCATTAATATCAACTTTATGTAGCTTATAAGAATGTACTTATTAGGTCAAATATATGTGTTTGAATTGATTAGATTCATTGATTTGTTTCATGGTGAAGTTATGTGACTCTGAGCTGTACAGCAGTTTGGTAGTGTCCACTTTTCTATTATCATTCAGGTGGTCGAGCAGATTGATCGTCTCACGGCCAGTATTGACCTCAGCGAGAAGGCGCCATGCATCACTCAGAGGTCAGCCAGTAATGACCGGACTCACACAGGAGACATCAGCGTAGCCCCTCTCCTCGGTCCCAATCCCGTCTTAGCTCAAGCACCCCGACTGGTTGGCGAAGACCGCCTCATCCTCAGAACCAACTCAGTCTCCCCCATCCACATGGCTTCTGTTGTCAAAACCAGTCGCTTCACCCCGCCCAGTCTCCACAAAGAAGTCAACCACAAAAAACCAAGCGTGAACGGCCACCCGCCTCATCTGCACCCCGTAAGAGAGTCTAACCACACCGGTCAAGGTCATCCAGAACACCACCCACAAACCTTGAACCCTAAAGTTATTATTGGGAACAGCACTTCCAATCCAAGAACTCAAAAGCCTCCACCTTACCCCCAAAACGGCCGGTGCGGGAAGGGCCAAAACCCACTGTCCAAACCTGTGAGGACCCCTGCCTACCCTGTGAGAGGACGTCACAGCACCAGCATGGTGTGAAGGAGGGGGGAGGTGGTGTTTTATCCAATGAAACACAAGGCCCTGCTGCAGACAGAGGAGCTCAGAGAGGGACCGGGCAGGGGAACAACTCACAGTAAGTTTTTTCTCTCTCCTCCCCTCTTTTACACTGTTGATGTTTCTGTTGGTACTTGCAGCCGATGACGTTTGCTCTGTTTACTGGCAGAGTAGGGTTCAAAGTCCATAAATGAATAGCAGTGTTTCTCTCTGTGACAAAAAAAAAAAAAAGATGTTTGATGTGTGTGTGTGTGTGTGTGTGTGTGTGGGCGGCAGGGGAAGGGGGAAGGAGCAATATGTCTGCTTTTGTTGATATCACATGATTTCCCAATCTTCCCCGCACTGTAAAATGTGTCTGACTTAGCAGGTAAAGAAGAATTTATTTCTCAGTTTAGTTTCACATGTGGTTATAATCAGCCAGCAGAGCGGGAAGTTTTCACTCCCTGAAGTAAAACCTTTTTTTTTAAAAAAGAAAAATGATTGAGAATGTTCTGACCTTGGAAAAACTACATGAAGTGCTGGTGATATCGCTTTTTGACATAGAAGTTAGAAAATAAGGTGGGATTTACTGAAGCAACTTTAACATTTTCACATTTTAGCTCAGTTTTACAGTTCAACCTGTTGAATGTGAAGACAGAATTAAATTGAAGTTGTGAGGGAGACATTTTTTGCAGCGTAGCTTCAAGGAAACTAAAGATTTGGTGGGAACTGAGTTTTTTTCTTTCTTTTGGCAAAGGACACCCCAGAATTGCTTCAATTAAATCATGTGACAATAAAAGCCTCAAATAATTCAAAGGATTATCAAAACCCTTGACAGAATCAGCATAATTTACTCCAAGAGGCTGGGAAAGAGGGACTTTGTTGCAGGATCTGTTACACTACAGTCAGAGTTATCACTCCTGACTGTAAACTAGAGGCTGACTGGCTGTCAGTGTGACATCTGGAAGGAAGTCTTCATAGCAGGGGTGAAAATTTATTTTGATGAGTCCATTTCCACTGATGCTGCAGAGCCAAACGTGCATGTTTCTGTACTTCCCTCTTGTGAAGAATATCTGGAACTACAATCTATTTTTTTGGCCTGGGTTAAGACAAGTCTGGTTTTAATCATAGAACTCCTTTACCCACGTGCCAGAGCAAAATCAAACTCTAGCTTTATTTGTGATGTCCTTATAAACATGAGAGGCGCCGCTCAGAAACGACTCTCACACTTACGAGGTGGCAGACAGACAAAAATGTTGATGAGGAGTTCATGCTTGGGATTGTTTCTAAACAAATTTTTTGAAGTTGTCCAATGCTTTACCTGTTTACCGCCGTCTTTTCAAAGTCTGTGAAGCTTCCACGCTGTTGGCATTTTTAAAGGACTGAATCATCCAAATTAGTCACCTAGTGCAGGTTCAATGTTAAAATGACTTGCAGAAGAGATTGCTAAGCAACCTGACCGAGCACAGCAAGTTGTCTCTGAAACCCTTTTCTTCATAGTTAAATAAAGAATTCCCATTAGAGTCTTTTCATGTGGTCGCCGGTCTCCGTGGAGCAGTGGTAATGTGAAGTGCTTCAGAGAGAAAATTAAAACTAAATCAAGATATCGTTCACTTTCTAACCCCTTATTTCATTTGTGCTCTGCAAAAAAATATTTAGAATTGGGGTTTTTCTTTTTGAAGTCACAGGAACAGCAGAAACCTCTCACTTCTGGGCCTGACATTTGAAAAAAAAAAATAAAATCTAATTATTTTACTTTAAAATGAGAAGAAAAAACTGAAAAAGATGAATTTAAGTCGATTCTTGTTTGCCCCTTCCACATCAAAATCAAAGATTGATGAGTATTATACAAAACACGTTATTTATTTAGGTTGCAGTAAACGTTACAGCCTGTAATGTGCCCTGTAAGTACCAGATAAAGTACCTACCTAAGTACCACACGGCTGGTACCTGCAGGAACTGGACTGTAGTATGAAATGACTTGTAAGCTGTTAGTGACTGACTGAACTGAGAAATCCTCTTCCTTTTACCAGAGCAAGAAGTACATTTCACCTGCAAGGTGTGGGATCTGACATCAGTGCCAACCACTTCATAAAAACGTCCTCACTGACGGTCTAAACCATCCTGTGGTTTTTACAAAAACAAGAGTGGATACAAAAACCTTTTGACACGAGTTTGACAAAAACCTGATTTACAGTCATGACTCACGAGCGAGACAACGTGACTCACAAGGACACACAATGTCTCACTTTCACCACTCAGTGACGCTACGAGGGAGAACCTTGACAAGAAGAAGCTTGTGTGTGTGTGTGTGTATTTGATTAAAGAGCTGCTGTTCAGATTTTAATTTAATTTATTGATTCCTGCCTTTTTTTTCTCTGTTCTGGTGTTTCTGCCAGGAGCTGATGATGCCGCTGAGACAAATCGTCAGCTGGTGGAAACAGAGCGCGGCCTGAAGGTGGGGATGTTTCCAAAGTGAAAACTTCACCAAGCGTTGACCCGCCAACGTTCCTCAGAGGAACTCAGAATCGAGCTGAGAATTAAATTGAAGATGTCTTAAAGAATAAACTGTAAATTATTACTCAGCCGTCAGCTCAAAGCTGTATTTTCACGACAAAATGTTATTTATTTTTTTATTTCATTCCCAGATGTATTTTTTTAGTCAGTTTACAGACTGAATATTAACATGTGTATAATGCATAGTATTTTTAAGATGACATATCAGCATATGTAAAGATATTTTCATACAAGTTTGATTTTATTGCTTCAAAAGTTAATGTCAGCAAGGCAGAAGTTGTAATGCAATACCCTAAAATCTTTTGCACTTTCTCACACAGTTCAAGCTCAGTAATTGAGATGCTTAATTAATTGTTGAAAAACTCACATTGAAACGTTAATTAAACAAACAACACCAGCATGTTTTTTTTACATTTGAGTCTGGAAAATGATTAATAAAAGTGACGTGAGAGAGGATGTGTGGTGGTTGTTGAAGGCCTCCTTCAGCTGATCCAGAGGAGACGGTGTGTGGTCTCCCACTGTTGTTGTGTCCAAGGCCAGCCAGACCAGCGTCTGTCTCTCTGTTTGTTTAAATCTTGTCTGAGAATTTTACCACTCTCTTCTTACCAACTTCTGCTGCTATCACCTTCTTGAAAAGAGAGAGAAAAAAATCCATCTTTCTTGCAAAGAATCCATCTTTTTCATTTTTTTTTCCTTTTTAATTTTTTTTCTTTCTTTTTTTGTTGTGGCCTGAGAGTCACAGTAACAGATGGACACAGTAACGCCCACTAACTGTTTCACTGTCTTGGCCACTTCCCCATTAACGGTCTGAGTAATTGTGTGATAGGCGAAGGTGAATGACAATGTTTTTGCTTCCAGTATTTCAGCGACTCTGCAAAGCTCAGAAGAAAAGCATGATAAAAATTCAAAACCCGGATCAATACTTGCTAACTTCTTTGATTTCTGTCATCCAGTGTGAAACGGAGAAAAGGATGTGCTTTCTGCCAGGGTATACAGTCTGGTGCAATAGTGTTTCTTGGCATTTTAGGTTTGAGACAGAATTACAGCAAAACGGGGAACCACAGTCTGTCTGGGAAGCAGCAGTTGCAGCTAGGTGCTAATTGGGTCAACCAGCCTCCTTACAAAGCAGGTATGCAGACAGTAGCTTTCAGATGATGATGTTAATCGTGATGAAAACTATTTGTGACATTAATTATGAAAGCTTCCAGATGTTTGCATTTGGCAACACTTGAGGCAAAGTTATGTAACAGTACAGAAATGTGCAGGATGAGTTCAAAATGAGGGATTGTGCACCTTTGAAAAATAACATCTCCTTTCTTACAGCTGCTCCTTTCTACAGATCCAGTTCATATCATGTGATGAAAGCCATATGGTTATTATGTGCCAAGAAAAGAGCATCATTTTTTTCTATTTTTGCCTCCAGTTGACTGCAAAGAGATTCCATACAAAGCACTAATAATAAATCCACAGGTGCACAACAGGGGACTGTCTGAGGTGCCAAATTTTATGACTCTATGGTAGGAAATAGTTGCAGAGTCCTTGAGATTTTAGCATATGTGACCTAATAATACAAAAATGCTATTTTATCTTTGTGTTATGGGTCCAAATATTTAATAGGTAATTTATTCTCTGTATTTGCAATCTAGTAAGGATATTTCTATTTGTCTATCCATTTTTTTTTTACCCTTTTTTATGCAGAGTCATGGGGAGCTGCCACCTATGTCCAGGTAACTGAGCGAGAAGCAGGTTACACCCATTTACAGGTTGCCAGTCTATCACGAGACAATTAGTAAAAATCATCTAAATAAAATGACTTCATTCAGCTCACAACATAACACTTTCTCTGCCACTGTCATCGCGATCAGGAGCGCTTCAAAAACAAAAAAGTTTGAAGAAAGACTTGAAGAGGTTAAACAGTTTGGTAGGTGAAGAATACACAAAAGCCTCAAATCCCACCCAAGTCAGGATGCCACCCAGCTTGAAAGAAAAACAGGATTCATCATGAATTCCGCTCGAAGACGACTCCATTGTTTGGTCTCAAAGTTCCATGTAGTCACTTGGTTCAAGTATGAAAGTGTGTCTGCTGACCTTGTGTGAGGGAAGTAGGCCTGTGTTTTTACCCCACAACCCCGCTGCTGGTCTTCAGCTGACCTGAGCGCTCTCCTTGATCTCTGCAGGATGACAGAACTGCTGAGGAATTTCACTGCTCTGTGCCTAAACTAACCGGCCAAGATGCTCTCCTGAGGCTGGGTTTCTTTTAGCTTTCCACTGGCAGTCACGTGGCCCGGCTTTGTTGAAATACGACCCACAAATACCAAACGTTGCCATTTGTACTCTCCTCCAAACACCTACATGCACGTACACCTGGAAAATGTCTCTCCTTATTGCCAAGAAGTATGTTGTGTGTAGGCTGCTGGCACAGAACAAAACCTGCTCCGTTTCGCCTCACCTGTCTGTTCACTGAATTTTATGTTCTGTAGCCAAAAAAAGGAGAATAGACAGTTTTGTTTTTACCTTTTGGCTTCATCAGTACCAATATGTGCCTGTGTAAAACTAACACGAAGCTGTCCAGGTGTTGATGTGAAGCCCTACAGCTGAGCAAACAGCATCTCCTCTGCAGCATGTTGAAAACTGACATTTTGTAATTGGAGGAGACATCTGAGGTCTGAAGAACAGATCTGATCAGCTCATTGTTTTGACACAACATTAGAACGTTAGTTCATTAACCAATGAACCAACTTTCTAATGTTGTGTCAAAACTTGTGCTTTGTTTCAATAAAATTATTAGACAAAAAATAAATTAAATGTAAAAGCTCACATTACAAGATAAATACAAAATACCACTGAGACGTTGTGTGTTTTGTTGGGAATGTTAGCATTTATCAAAACCCTTTAACCCTGAAGAGCTTCTAAATTGGCTGTAGACTATTTATTTTAGCTTAGCTGTACCAATCAGCTGCTTAAATAGTCACTGTCTGCAAATATTATCTCTAGAATTCCAAGACAGACTGGAATGAAGCTGACTAAATCTAAGCAAAGGTTTTTTTCCAGACATTTTCAATAACACACACAATCTATTCTGGCAGAGATGCAAGCTGGCAACCTTCAAAAGAGCTAAATCTCACTGGCTCTTTAGTTTATAAAGCTGAAACTGAGCTCATTTTGTTATAAATACCCAGCATCTGTGCATTTATAACATAAACATTGTGTGCAGCATGGTTTCCAGGACATCATTCAAAACCAGTTCATGTTTGAAAAGGCAATTTTCTTCCAGGTAAAGTCTTTAACTCAGGCAGCACATTATTCTCTCCAGAATAAGTATAATTCACTGTGGTTTAGTATTTCCCCTGCCACTTGTTTGATACACAAACTGCCCTTTCTGACAAAATCTTATTATCTTGGTATGAAAACTTCACTCTCTGGCGATATTCCCTGGTGTGTTTTATATATTTTTTAATTTTAATGCTGGCAAAATACCGCAGTCTTAAAAATGATGCATCTTAGATCATTTTTAATGACTGTACATTAAAGTAGGAAATGATGGATTCTATCAGAAAGGCACATCCTAACATGCAACAGGAAACGGTCCAGACATGTTTTAGCAGGAGTGGCGTGGAGGTACAGGCTCCCGCAGGTTGAGTCTTCACAGAGGTGTGTCAGCAAACATGCCACCAACATCTCTCTGCAGGACTGTTTGTCTCCGAGGTCACAATCTGTGACTAACAAGTCAGTTTAATAATCTGTCTTGTTTTCTGGGGTTTGAAAATGAAGCTGGTGGGTTTACAGGGCTCAGAACTGTTTTTATCAATGTTGGCTTCAGACTAAATAATATTTACTTGAAATATGTGTCTGAACTAAAATGCTGCAGATTTGGAAAAGATTTATTGACAACCATAAAAAAATATACAGCATCCAAATTTCTTATTAAAACTTGTAGGAACTAATAGTGTTTATATTACCCTGATATGAAGCCAAAGAAAACCCAAACAGAGAAAACAAACAGCTCAAGAAGGAAAATCAAATACATGCATGTGTATGCCAGTCATCACAATGAACGTTGGCACATTAAAAACACTCATCCTTTCATTTCTTTGGTTTCATTTACAATTCTTTTTTACATTTTAAGCAAATAAATGTAACTTAACACTTGATAGCAAGTTCCAACCTGTGATGCAAATTTCACAGTTTGCATTGGTTTTGAATGCGTTGACGTGACACGAGGAGATGTTTTACCAGCAAATAATACAAATAATGAAGAATTTTAGGCCCTGAAAATAAACAAAAATATACATTATTACAAAAATGTATCAAATGAATTTTCATTCATCATCATGTGTACAAAACTGCAAACATATTTGTTTTTTTTAATTCATAGTTGAATCAAACTCATGGTTTTGTTTTTGCTAAACTGAATAATTTTAGTGTCATAATTGTAATAATAATAGATGAAATAAAAGTTCAAAATTGTCCTTCACCAAACGTTATTTCTGAAATGTTTATTTGTCATAGAAGCTCTCTCACCTTGTTATCCGACAGTGGCGCGTCTGAACATAAATTCCTGTGTACGTGATTTCACATCGCACAATGTTGTTGGTGAAGTCCGACTCCAGGACCAGGAAATTGGGATTGACTGTAACCTTAAAATAGATTAGCAACAAATAAAAACTGGTTATCTCGCCAAACTGGTTGTAAGTGTTTAGCACAGAACAGAGTTCTGAAGCTCTAAGCTGGTGTTACCTGTAAGATATAGTTCCCTGGAGGTACATCGGTGATGTCGACCCACTGGCAGTCAATGTTGGCAGCATAAGTGTCGTGACACCCTGGACTCAGTCCCTGAAAAACACAACCCAATCCACTTAGTGTTCTGCAGGAACTGTGGCTCGGGACATGTGACTTCCAGTGTTTTAAACAAGATTCAGTTTAGGTTGTACAAACTCCTCTTGGAAGGAAAATTGTTATGAGTAGCCAACAGTGAGTAGTGTGAAGCTTGAATCACAGAGCCTGGACAACAAATGTTCTCTGGTCTGCAGGGCAATATTCTCTGTGGGATTAGTTTCAGAAACATCTCCAAAAAGTGATTCTGGAGGTTTTAAAAAGTAACCAAAAGTGTGCAGCACTGAGCTGCCCATGGTACTTTTTGTTTAACTGGTTTTATTAAAAATGTACTTTTTCACAACAAATGTGTTGATGTTTCCAAACATTTTAAGGTTGAACAGAGACTCGTCAAACTGCAGCTTCCAATCAAAAACATTTCATTGACTCAAGAGAGGAAATGGTGATCAATAAGAGCTGTTGTGATGCCTGTTGTGTCTCTGAGTGATGGCAGAATTGGAATTTATTTTTTATTGCATTCAGAAAATGACACAAAATCCAACATTTTAGCAGGCTGTACTGTACAGCTTCATCAAGATGACAACCGAGCTGCTGAGTTTGGTGCAGTCTGGCATGTAGGAGATGGGGAGAAATGAAACCTCCTCCTTTTGGCTCATAAGTGTCTCTGCTCCAACACATCTGATATGAATAAATGGGTGAATAACAGGCTTCTGTACAACTTGGAGAGGTAATTCAGTCACTGAATCAGCTGTGTTGGAGCAGGGAAGCAAGTCAAACATACAGGACAGCAGCCCTCCAGGACCAGGATTGAATACCCTGACAACAATTTTGACAGTATTAATATTAATTTTCCTCATCTTGACATTGGTGACGTGTAACACATGTTATTATAAACTACCTGAGTATGGGATGTGCAGGCATAGCGCCGCCTGAATCCATGATCGCAGCCCGTATCCTCCAGACAGAAACTGGCCTTATGTCCTTCGGCTACTTTAAGTCCTGTTACCATGTCCAGCAGGTCGTAGTTACTGAAGGCATCCATGCTGTGGTAGTGCCTGAGGGAGTGAGACGGATCAAGCTGAATAAGAAATAAGATTTTATTTATCATATTTAGGTTCCTTTAGAACCACCATCGTATTGTTATAATTAAGTGTTGAAGGTGTGGGGAACACATGAATGAATCCCAACAACAATAAAACAAAACATTATGAAAAACTTGACTTTATTTTGACTTTAGGGCTGAGGAAACTCACTGGTGGCAGCTGTGCCAGTCCCACTGATATCTGGGCTTGATGGGGAGGAAGTCTGCGGTTCCTTGGTTCTTCACTTTCTGCGGGAATCGCAGGAGGACTCTGAAGTCAATGTCTCGCACGGTGGGTGCATACGCCGATCTTGGGAAAATGAGGACAAGAGGGACTGACTGAAGGGTTCGCTGAGCTCCTAAGTACAAACACTTTGGTTCCACTGAGCTCTGTGGAAAGCAGCCCAGAACATTTAAGGGTGGGCAGGACAAGATGTTGGCAAATCGCTGCTCCATATAGGAAGATCAAACTGTTTACACATCTGCATTATTAAAACAATTACCTCAACATGACAAATTTAACATATACAAAAAAAGACAAATCTGTTAAATCGTGGAAATTCCCGTGTGTGACAGCAGGTGTGTGTGTCTGCCTGATGTTGCCTACGTGCTGCCCTGAGCGTATTCTGTTTTATTCCCTTTTGCCAACACAAATTACCTGGCCAGACAGTTTTCCTCTGCAGCACAGCGGAGAGCATACATCTGCATGCGTTGGACATAAGCGCCTGCCTGGATGGCATACGGGTCTGGAATGAGGTCCGGAAGTCCTGAAGGAGGGGGTTACAAAGAGAAGCCAACTTTATTTGAGATCTTAATGTTTCAACATTTTAATGCTTCATTCTAATACATTTTCTGCTAAATATGACCAGTCTTATAAAATTAAAGTCTTATGAATCTCATGTCTTCTGAATCACTTTTCCACAAATTGATTTCAGGAAATCTTGGTAATGTCACCTCTGTCATGTTAAAAAGAATAAATTTAAGAAAAAGTTACTGATTTTAACATCATTTGCTACTCTTGGTTAGTTTTTCAGGTTTCATTTTTTAAGTAAGTTCAAATCCTTTTTTAATTTCCAAAAAAGACAGGCAACTTTCTTTATACCACAGATAATAAGCATTAAATGTAAGTACAAATTCTAATTTACAACAATAACTACAAAACCAATTTCATTGAGTTTGGTTTGAATGAGTTTTTCATTAGATTTAATGAAACTTGGAGGTGACACTCTCCACAAGTTCTTCAAATTTTCAGAACTCAAAACTTGGAGTTATTAAACTGAACCTATTTAATCTGTCACTTTATTAACACTTTTATTCAGTTAAAAAAAATCTGGATGAAACTGAATAATAAAGATTTTCCCTTACCATTATGGAAATATCTTGTTCCATACCCGGAGCCAGGCGCTCGCACGAGTGGCCTGCCTCTGCTGGAATACATGTTGTAGAAAACAGAATTTCTGTGGGCTTTAAACGGGTTTCGGGGGTCGTCGTTGACCATACCCGCTTCCTCAGCGGCAGCTTCGTTTGAAACATCCACACCCAGTGCAGGGAAAGGAGCTGGAGCCTCAGATTCGGTTTCCAGAATTGCCTGATAAGTTGGGATGAACTGGTCCCTCTGAGTGGGTTGCCTGGAGATGAGCATCCCCGCCGGCGCCGTGCGTAATGGATGATTTTGCGCACCAAGTCCCGGTTCCTCACCTCTGGTTACAACACGATACACAGCTTCTCTTGGTCCTAAGGAGTCTGTTAAAGTCCCCACTGAAGAGGAATTAACGCGCCCTCCTGCTCCAACCGCGCGCTCTGGATAATGTCGGCTCCCCGATGCGCGACCAGCGGATACCTGCGGTACCTGCTGAGCTCTGCTGTGCGTCTCCGGCACACCGCTGCCTGTGCCATCCTTCCTGCTGCTGACAAAAAGCCTCGACTGGCCTCGGGACCGAACTGGAGCCTGGAACTCTGAGCCCGTGCTCATTAAACTGTAAACCTGCCCGTTGTTCGCCCACTGGATGCGATGCCGCCAGGGCACAGCTGCGCGCTGCTGGCCGAGGATGACAGGAAGGAGTCCTTGGAGAAAGTAGAAGAATAGAAGAGAACGCGTTGCCATGACAAACAGTTTCAGTTAAGTGAAGATCTCTGTCATGAATGATGCGCACTGAGGCTGACAGAAAGATGGTCTCTTTTCAAGTCCTCCACAACAATATGCCACTTCTCAAAAACACTGACAGCTGCAGGGAGGAGAGCGAAACTTTCCCCCCTCTATTCATTAAAATAGACCAGTTACTTTCCTAAAGTCAAAGTACTTGGAAGAAAATTTAACTCATTCCTTGCCGAGTCGTTAAACAAAGACGTTTGCTCAGTAAACTTTGCACAAGTGTGAACTGAAGGCACTCAATCTGCTCCAGCATCAAGACAAAAAGCATCTTCAGTAGAACAAAATGACATTGATTTTGGCTTCAGTTTATCATTCGTAGTAAAACATACAAACGTTTAAAAGGGTCAGTAAAAACTGAAACAACATTCATCTATATTTCTGTTAATTTATTTTAATTGTTCTTCAATGTAAACCCCAAATCTTTTAGGTTGTAACAAAACTATTTATCACAACAATTCTGGATACTTTTATTTAGTTGTTGGGTTCACGCCGTTACAAAATATTCACCACAAGGAGGCAGTCAGTGTCTTTCTGCTGAATTTCTTTAGAATAATTTTGTCTTCCTGCCTCATTTTTAATGAAGATAAGAGACACATCACTGATGCACAGCTCCCAGCAAACCGAATAACTGATTACATCCCTGATGTTCTCTACAGTTTTTTTCCATTCTTGTAAAAAGTCTCTTGTGGTTTTTCATTTCTTTTTCTTTGCAAAAATCAAGCATATGTTTCACATTCTTTATTTAAGTTCTTACTTTGTTTTTATATGTTTTTTACTTCCTGTGAATTTGGTTGTCACTTTGCTCCTGATGGACCTGAATTTCCTCACTAAGGGACAACAAATAATAAATAATTTCTATTCTATTCTATTCTGTTCTATTCTATTCTATTCTATTCTATTCTGTTCTATTCTATTCTATTCTGTTCTGTTCTGTTCTATTCTATTCTATTCTGTTCTATTCTGTTCTGTTCTATTCTATTCTGTTCTATTCTGTTCTGTTCTGTTCTGTTCTATTCTATTCTATTCTATTCTATTCTATTCTATTCTATTCT
>JAVKLF010000064.1:4784411-4800361 GCA_034783495.1 Millerichthys robustus | reverse complement strand
ACACACACACACACACACACACACACACACACACACACACACACACACACACACACACACACACACACACACAGACTAACCTCCATGTGTGACCACCCGCAGGTAAGGTCTGATGATCTGCATGTCAATCCGCTGCTCCTGATCACCGATAATCACCGTTCGCCACAGATGACCAGATGAGTCTCTCTCCTCTTCACTTTCACCTGGAAGACGCTTGGCTGTGGCAACAGGAGTGTCATCTAAAAAGTAAAATCCAACCAAAGAAACCACTCTTGGTTAAACTATTTTTTTTTTGTTAATTTCCTAAAAGTTTTATTGTTTGTAAAACAAATAATTAGTCACAAGTCTGTTCACTGACTTCTCCAAAGCTGGTCCAACTAAAAACCTTTAATACACAGTATGACAGAGATAACCGACACATTGTAGCTTGTCATTAGAAAAGTTTAGTTTATAGTGATTCTTTTGTCCTTATTGTGGTTTACTCTCACAAGCTTTGCAATAAAAAGACACAAAAAAGTTATGGATGTAAATAAACTTATTAACTAAATGTTTAACATGGCAGCATGAGGGAGTTGCTCCGGTCTGTCGCAGTGAAGAAAAAGCTGAGCCGAAGGGCAAATCTCTCAGTTGTCCATGTAGATTCCAACTCAATTTATGGTCAGATGTGGAGCAAATGTGTCAAAAGTTAGTTAAAATATCTGCTTCTTGGCCCTATAACATCTCATTTTCTTCCAAAATTTCCCAAGCTGTGTTTCTGACCTTCCCACTCCAGCTCATTGCCATTGTTCATAAATTCGAGTGAGTCGGTCTCATCAGGTGTCTCGATGTCATCGACGTTGATGTCCAGGTCATCGGGTGTTTCTAGGAAGTCCTCGGAGGGCACAGAGCCCTCGCTCTGATCCAGGGACAGATTCATGTCAGGAGCAACCAGAGTGCGTCGCTTTCTCTGGTTTATGGAGTCCCCAACGTTCAAGCTGGTGGGAGGATCTAAAAACAGAAAGAGAGTGTAAATATATCATATGGTAAAAAAATGTTTAATTAATTGTGTTGTATCGATTTCACTTACTGTTTCTGTTGTCTGTCAGCCCACAAGAGTCAGCATCTCCATCCTCTGGAAGTGGCCTGCAAAGTAAATAAATTAAACTTTTTGTTAGCCTTTGCTACAATTAGCTTCTAGTTAGCCTTTAGCTACTTTTAATTTTTAGCTAACATTTTGCTCATTTTAGCTTCAAGCTAGCTTTTGGTTTTGTTTAGCTTCTAGATAGCCTTTTGCTGCAAGTTATGTCTGTCTACTTTTGGCTTCTTGACACCTATTTGTTAGTTGTATCTAATCTTTTACTACTTTCAACAAACATTTGGTTACTTTTAGCCAGGTATTTGCTACAAACCTGTACTGTTTTTTGCAAGTGCTTTGCTGTTTTACTCTTAGCAAACCTTTTGCTATTTTGGTTTTTAGCTGCCAAGCTGCTGCTTTTGTCTAGTGGTTTGTTGCTTTTATCTTCCAGCTAGAATTTTAAAAAACTTTTATCAAGCCTTTTACCTCTATTAGCTTAAAAATTCAATTTCAGCTTCAGCAAATTCAACACAGCAGAAAATGTCATTTCTTTAGTTTTGCAAAGTAATAACTGTAAGTCTTATATGAAGTATTTAAGAAACACTTAATGTTATTTGTTTTATCTTTTAAAAAAATTTTTTAACTATGCTTTGTGTTCTTTTTGTTAGTTTTATTTACAAGGAAAAGGGGCGGAACTTTCTATTAATTACAAACGTTGCAGACTACTGCTCTAGTCTAAGGCATCCCTGTTTCCATGGTAACAATTAAATAGCCTATACTATTAAGTCAAAAACATTATGAAGCATAAATACTAAGTTTTGAGTGATCCTGTACGTTGATGGAGCCTTTCTGCACTGCAGGAAATAATATCTACTTTTAAGTAAAGCAACACCAGTAATTACCAACTCCCCTCTGACAAAATCAACTATTATGGCAACAGATGCAGCTTCAGTGAGCAGCGGTGAAAGGGTTAGATTATAGACAACACTGTTTGTGCTGTACCAACACGTACAGAAAAATAAAGACATTGTCACAGGAGATCAATCAGAAGCATGCCCAAAAACCACACAAGCACAGACTAGTTGATGAAGCTGTGAAGATAATTGTTGTTATCATGTTGTCAGGAGCTTTGCACTAACATTTGGGCAGCAAAGATTAGATCAGGAAGGTGGGGGCAAAGCCAATTTGAAATGAAAAATCCTTCCTCAGGTGAATAGAAACCAAAGTAATAAGAGTGGGTAGATGAGTTTTCCCTGCATTTTTTTCCACTTTAAAAAAAAAATCTCTGCCAGCTGTGTTTTGCTCCCTCAGATGATACCATCTTCGCACGTAATGATGGAAAGCACACACCTGCTTCCTCTGACGCACGCACGTGACTGACTTTCCATCCCAACCGCATCTATTGTTCCCAAGCTGGGCACAAATCAAGCAAACGTCAAAAGTTTTTCTCCCACACTCTTTTCTGGCAAATACCTGGGGAAGTCCTCGTCCTGCCACTCGTCTTTCACCTCCATGCTGTCCATGAGTAAAGTGGCTTCTGTTGTTCCCATCTTCTGCCAGGGAGGAGGGGCCGCAGCTGGCTGTGAGCAACAGAAAACACACACTCATTTATCAGTAAGAGGCCTGATGTCAGAATACACACTGCTGTTAGCTGTGTTTTAAGTGGGACTGCACCCCTGCTGATGTAATTTGAATTATCTTCATTTTGTCTTCAAAACGGTGGGAGGCAACCAGACCATAATTATCTGTGAGCTTTCATGTCTCAACGAGGGAGGAGGAACATTTTTAGCGAGGCTTGTCCTTTTTCCATTTATTAAAAAAAAATATTTTAAATACACAAAAGTACCAACTTTTTGACTTCAGCTAAGTTTTATGGACACAAGGTCTGCAATATAAGTGTTTAGTAACGCCCAATGAATTTTCCTCACCAGTATCCAAAGGAATAGTAGGAACAAGTTGCTCAGACATCAGTCAGTTTCTCAAGGCAATGCAACCAGCCTCCTCAGTTTATATAACCAGAACAGAAACCTATAAGTTTCTGGTCTTGGGATTTGATGTACAGCTTTTACAGTTTCTTGTATTTGAGTTATTTATAGCAGTCTAACATCCAAATATCAGTCATGCAGAGAAAACATCTTAACAGCGTTGTGTCCGAGCTACGTCACTGACCCAGCCTGACTTTGTGCTACAGCAGACGTTACCGCAGCCCATTTGTCCACTGGGATGGCACTGATTTGCTACAGTTTATGAAAATAAATCACAAACAACAAAAGAGTGAACTAATTCTGGAGTAAATGCCGCATGCTTTTAGATGGCTGGTGCTGCTTTGCCAAGATTGGACCGTTTACATCTTTAACCCAAAGAACAAGCTGCATGTGAACCTAAAGGGGAACTCTATTATTCACATAGTTGTTGTTTTTTTGTCCAAACGTCGATTTTCAAAGCTCAGATGTTCATTCGTGAAGAGAAGATTTGATTGACAGATACAGAGTAATGATGCAAACACATTATCTGTGGGGATTTGTGTCCAACACCAGAGCTGCCTGTCTTTTCCTCAAACTCGCTCAGACTATGAACAACACTGTTTTAGGAGATTAGATTTATTGTTTCTTCTGTTTTTGCATGGCTTGCAGCTTGATATGCAAACAACCACTTTCATTCATGCCCAGGGACAATTTAGAATTACCAAACAACCTTACATGCTTGTTTTTTGGTGTGTGGGAGGAAATCTGAGTACCTGGAGAAAACCCACACATGCAGGGCCTCAGAAAGGCATCGGCTGGGAGTTGATCTTGCGACTTTGTTTGAGAGGCAATGACTGTAACCCCTGCACCACCGTTCTGCCTCCATCAAGACCAAAATAAATATTTTTACAATATGGGACGGTTTCTAAACATTTGATATGTTTACTATATGTACAGAACATATAGTACAGTACATAAAGAACATTGTATTTGGTAGGTGATTTTTTAATTTTAACAATGCTTCTTGGCAATAAATCTCAGGCACCTGATTGGCAGCACCTGCGTACCAGAAGCTCAAAACAAATGTCAATAGCAACAGCAGAATCAGCTGTTTGGCAGAGAAGATTTGGCAAATTCTTCATGTGTGCAACCCACATAATAATGAACGTTTCTTACAAATCTGACACCATTTAAAAGGGAAATTGACAGGCTTTTCAACAATATAAAATTTACTACTAAGAAGCATTGTTACAACAAAAAATATCTACTAAACACAAATGTCTTCACTTTTTGTGCTGAGTTACGGTTTATTGTAAAAAACATGGGTTTATGATATTTGCATTTAAGAATGTTCCAGTTTTTATTGAGTTGGGGTTGTACTGGAATTTGTCATGACAAGAAGCATTTCATCCAGCTGTGTTTTTTAAAAACATGACTGATTAACAGGCAGGATACTCACATATTCGGATAAAGCTCTCCTCTGTACTGTTGGTATCTTGCTTATTTCTTTAAACCTGCTGAGTGAAGGTCATCGCTGCTTAATTCTCCAGGTGATACAGTCGTGTTCTCAGGAACTGGACCGCTGCGCAATTCCTGTTGCTTGGAGATGCTGCTGATGGAGGCAAAATGTTTCCCCCTATGGAGAGGAGAACGATGAAGAGAGTCAGAAGCTGACATCATCTTGTTGTCACATTGATTTTATCGTCCTACAGCCAAAGATGCTGCTGAAGTTGGACAAAATGATCCTCTTCTTTCTATTCTGCTCTTCTCTGCTGAATCCCCCGTCTCCTCCTCTTCCTCCTCCCCTCCACCCCACCCCACCCCAGGCTCTAATCCTTGCGATGATGTCAGCCATGTGAGGGCTGTAATATGATGCTTATGTAACCACAACTGCCTACCTTCTGTTTGATTCTTTCAGGATTCTGTCTGAGGTCACGATCACCTGTTTGTCCCACGTTTGATCTGTTCCGCGTCCATCATCTGTTGAGCTTCCATCCTCCTGTGAGATGTAAATGACAGATCTCTCTAATTCAGCCTCGTTTCCTTGGCAACAGCATCTTCCCACATCAACTCTGATTTTTCCCCCACCATTGAGTGTAACCTCTCTAACGCAGGATGAAACGTGAACTCACCTCCTCTCCTTTAGCGTGTCAGCTGTGATGCTTCCTCCCTCTCCTCTCTCTGACCTCACAGCTGCTCTGAGCGACGTCAGAAAACACACCAAAGGGTTTCTCTCAAATCGTTTCCATCACTCTGTGGAAAATCTTCACTTCTGGTGTGTTTACTAGTTTAATTAATAATGCGATACTGCTAAAATACAGCAATGAAACCATTTTTTTGAGGTGCTGTCTGTTAGCAAAACATCCCATGAACCACTAAACAATTTTTAATGAAAATTGCAGAAAGCTGTCATTAGATGTGCATCTACAATTGATTAACTTTTTGGATTCAACACAATTCAAGATGGCAGCCACAGCACACTGACTTGAAAAACTAAAAAATCGCTATACCTCAATTAATTTTACCGGAATTGAGCTAAAATTTGGTGTGTTCATAGCTAATACTGTTCCCTAACACAAACTCTGAGAGCAAACATGTTGCACAAGATCTTGGTTTAAAATATAGCCAATAACTAATTGGAGTCAACTTTGTATGTCTGTTAGCAAAAAATCTCATCAACCACTGGGCAGTTAATAATTATTATATACACTGCTCTAACTGATTAACTTTCAAGATGTCCACCACAGCTAAGTGATTGTAGAAAACACAAAAACTGCAAAAATTCAGGAGTAGCTGAGAGTCATTCCCAACACAAGTGTGACGTGCATCTGGGTCACTGCGGTATTAACCAACCTTCCAGCAGATGGTGCAAAAGAGACAGAAAAAAACATTCAAAAGAAAGAAAGAAAACAATCTATATTGTGTGAAAAAACATCGATTGCACACATCTCTTTGCAATGTTTAATCTACATGTTAGAACACTGAGCAACTTCTTTTAAAACTGTGATTACATGGAAAAAAAATCAAGAATTTACTGGACAAATATCACAAAAAGTAAATCTTAAAGTTTGAGACAATAGACTTTGTAATAGCTGATAGTCTGTGCTGCGACTTTGAGTCCAGGTTGTGTCAGGAAGAGCATTTGGTGTAAAACAGTTGCCAAAACATTCATAGATGGCTCACTGTGGTGGACAGTCACTGGACAGTCAAAAAACCAACAACAACAAAACAACATACAGTTTTTTTAAATTACAGAGAATATAACCCAATGACAGAACCAGCTGAGCCCAGTGAAGATAATACACACAGATAATTTACTCTTCAAATGATTTCTTCCTTCATGTTTCCTTCTGATAAAGCTTAAAAAGCACATTCATGATTCTACTCAGATAATAAGGCATGTCCTTATTTTCTAAGCAGGGATTCTTTTAGTTTATGCACAGATACTTTAGGACTTTCAGAGGGATTGTGTTTCTTCTACCACCAGGTTGTTCCCTGCAGGGCTGGAAGCCTGCAGCTCATGTTTGGACAGATGTTGAACCACACCAACACCGATGCAGTCGCCCAGCACGTTGGTGACAGTCCTCAGACGATCCCTGTATCGACACATGCTTTCTGAGTAAAGCTTAACAGATTTACAGGTGAAATTCAATTAAAGCTAAAGAATTTAAAGCTACACCAGCAGGCCTGGATTAGACAAGCGATTGTACTCACAGAATCCAATCAACAATCAGGAGCAGAGATATGTCTTCAGTGGGCAGTCCAGTTGATGACAACACAATCACCATGGAAACCATGCCTGCCTGTGGGATGCCTGCTGCACCAGTGCTTGCTGCTGTAACAACTAAACTGGGCAAAGACAATAATTTGTCTCTAACTGTTTCAAACTACGTAAAATTAGGCAGAAACATGAACACAATTAAAGGCCTATCATTCTTTGATGAAATATGCATCACCTACTTCCTTTATTAACATTTTAACTTCATGTAAGTACCTGAGGACAATGATTTGTCCAAAGTCAAAGTCCATATCATGAATTTGGGCTATGAATAAAGCAGCCACTGCTTCATAGAGAGCAGCACCGTCCATGTTCACGGTGGCACCCATCGGGAGCATGAAGCGGGTCACGTGTTTGTCCATGTTGTGGTTCTGCTCCATGCAGTGAAGAGTAACGGGCAAGGTAGCAGAACTGTTTAAAAAAACACAAAAACAAAAGTTGCTTCTTCTTTTTTTTAAGATTGCTGCAACAGTTGATGTTTATTATTTACCTGGACGAGGTGCCAAATGCTGTGGTGAGAGCCTGAAGAACTCCTGCAAAAAATCTCAGAGGACTCCTTCGTGTGACTATAAAGTAGATGAGTGGCAGCGTGACGAAGCTGTGGATCATCAGGCCAGTGATCACAGTCACAGTGTACATGGCAACTTCATGAGCGACATTTGCTGTGTCTGTCATCTTCATAATCTGTCCTGCCAGCAGGAAGAGGATTCCCACTGGAGAATACCTGTCGAAGGAAAAGGTGAGATGCATCATGGGAAATGCTATAAATTATCAGTTAAAGAGAAACTTGAAAGCTCTTACCAGATGACTATATTAACCAGATGCATAATGGCTTCATTCAGACAGACAAAGAAATCCCTGAGAGGTTTTCCTTTTGACTCCATTCTGCTCAGAACGAGGCCAAACGCAATGGAGAAGACCAACAGACCCAAAATATTGATGCCATCTGAGGTTCCTGCTACTGGTACTGACCAGAGATAAAATAAAGTCAGATTATTAATTATTAATACCATTGCACATAGTGAACAACAAAGAAACTCACTGTTTGATGATGTATTCATGACATCCAGATGATTTTCTACAGAAGCAAAAACTGTTTTGTACTGATTATGAAAACAATACAAGCAATAATTAGTAGTTGGTGAAGAAAATGTGTACATAGAAGCAAAAACATAATTGATCTTACTTTTCTGAAACAAGCTTCCACCAGATTTGACGGGAACATGTTTCTGAAAAACATAACATTCCTTTGAAAATGGAAGCTTACAAAATGTAGCGTTAAGTGTTCTGATGAAGGCTTTTATTCACACCTGATCAGGTCGAGGAAAGCATCCACACTCTGCACAGCCTCTGCTTTTCCACCAGAGGGCTCTGAGGTTTGTTCGGATGATTTCCCAGGCTTGATGGAAACAGCCAGAGCTATGCCAGTGAACACTGCAATAACAGTGGTGAGCATGTAGTAGCTGATGGCTCGAAGTCCAATTCTCCCATAAGCCTTTATATCAACACTTGACATGCCTGCAGTTCAAAGACACACAATTTATTTTTCATTTAAAATTAAATGCAATTTTCTTGTTTGACTTATTCTTTTGCAAAAGCTTCTAGCCTACATACTTTGTGCTATTTTAACCATCCATGCTCAAATCAGCCAGTTCATTCAAGAAATAGTATGAAATCTATTTGGGTTTTGAGCTCATCTGTTTTTATTTTTCCTATTAATTGTTTATTCTGTCTTCTATTTTACATGTTTGTTTGCAGTCATGTCACAAAGTTTCCTCTAAGTTCTTCTCTATTCCTGTTGACCTCAAACAAACTTTTCTGAATATTGTTTACGTTTGTGTCATCTAAGCAGAAACAAGCTGTTAATCATTTTTTATTCATTCTCAACTTTTGCATTAACCTCACTGCTCAGTTATAAAGCTTGTTAACCTTTACACCAGGCAGTAAAAAAACTTTGTTTGGTTGCTGTTTTTCTACAGTAAGATGAGGAAGAAATTACAGTTGTATGTTGATTTCTGTAGCAACTCTTTACAAATGCATGCACCCACCTGCAATCAGACTGGAAACGATGAGAGGAAGCACCATCATCTGCAAGACTCTCAGCAGCAGCTCTCCAGGAAAAGTTACGTACATTATTTCACGGGCCGACATATTAACTTGTCGCAGAGCAAAGCCCAGGCCAATTCCTCAGGTACAGAGAGACAGATCAAAAAATCAAGGTCAGTCCACAAACAACCTCTTCTCAAAAAGAAGAAAATAACAAAACAAAACAAAAAACTAGTCATGGTGGAAACAATTCAAATTGAAAGAGATTTTAACATTTATCTTACCCACTGCCACAGCAATCAGTGTGAGAATGACAAAAGCATTTTTCTTAATAAAAGGCCAAACATTACATTTTTTCAGAAGCGTGGTTACTTCACTTGAAGCCTCAGAACATCTGTCTTCACGTCGCACCATGTCTCCTGACCTCATCTAGAGCTTCTTGTTCAAAGTTAAATCCCTACAACCAGAATGACTGAGGACAAAAATGAGAAACCATTTGGTCTTGTACTAGAATTCATTGGAAAAAGCTGTGTGCAATACTGACAATTGGTGTTTCAAACTGGTACTACAGTCCAAATTCAAAATGGGAGAATAAGCAAAATACATAGTTGCAGTTTGCCTTTTCATTTTCTTACAGTCATTACAGGCTTTTTCAGATTTGAATTTCTGCCTGTAAATTAGAACAAGATGCATCAGGAAGTGAGCACAAAAATCCTGCAGGATCAGGATTGAGGACCACTTACACGCACTGGCAACTATACAAGGAAATCAATCTAGTGAAGAGTGTGGTGGAAACAGGTATGACAAACACACACACACACACACACACACACGCACACACACGAGAGCCACCACGAGAGACTTTTACTTATACAGTAATTGATAAGAAAAAAAACTAGATACGCTTCAAATGCTTTATGATTTTATTGACACTTTTTATATTTAGGTCTGTATTTATTATTTCACTGCATGCCTGTCACACATTGTTCAGAGAAAAAGAAAGGTCTGGTCTTCATCCAGAGGGCCTATCCCATCCCATTGCATCTTGTTGACAAGACAAATACTCTCTATTGTCTGCAGGCTGTCAATTATGAGCTAAGCTCTTTAGCGGTTTTTCTCCAGCTGCGAGTTATTGATACAGTCTGATCATCAAGACAATAGGCACGGTTTCCATTTGGGATGTTTGTTTTGCAACCAGCTCTATTAGATAACTTCTTCATTTAACATTTACATTTTTTAAAAAACTTTTCCCCCCTCCTCTAGCAACCACCTTTACCTTTCATTAGGAGGACTACAAGAATACTTCCTGTAAGCCATGGCGTTTCTCATGAATCAAATGTTAAGCAGTAAGTTGAAGAGTTTTTCCCGAGGAGGTGGCGGAGATGACAATAAAGCAGCAGGAGATGGGATAGAAACAGCTGAGTCCAAAGGCATGTCCAGGGAGGAGTTTGAAGAATACCAGAAGCAGCTGGTGGAAGAAAAGTAAGTATAAAAATGCTCATATCACAAGTTCAAAACAAGACCTTATAGACATATTACTGGAAAATCAAAGAGCATTTGTCTAAACGGAAACTGATGCATGCAATGTTTCTAAAATATCAAGTTTGGACTCCTATCAGTCACATTACATCATATAATAAACAGCTTCAAGATTTAATATAATTCCATGTTGTTTAACAGATGAGTCAGATGTTTAATTATTGCTTGAAAGTCCAGCAGAGATTATAAAGTGTGATTATTGATCCGTATAGCAGGTTTTTATTTCATGTTTGCCTCTGAGCTACTAATAAATTTCAACCAAAGATGCACAGATTAATATTTCCAGGACATAAGAGTCAGAAAAATATCCCGAGTTGTGCATGTGTTTCTAGCTGATCTTTTAAAATAATGAAAATGTTTAGTTAGTATGGTCTTGGTTTCCAGTTTCTTTAAAATTTAGGGATGATTTTGACTTCTTCCTGTTTAGAATATTATAGTTTACTGTTCCAAATATATTTTTGACTTTATAGATCACTTTTTCCTGCCTGTATAGCCAATCTGTGCTCTAACATCAAATTACTTTGTGTGGGTGTGTATTAGACGGTTTGAAGAAGGCATGTGGGACATCAGCGGATGTGGGCCAGGTTTACAGGGTAGCTTTAGGCATTTTCCTAAGGCTTAAATTAGCCAGAGAAGCAGATTAAGCTTGTGCCTAATAACTCATCAGGACAGAAGCCACCATTAAACACATCTCTTTCCCAGTGTGCTTTAAAACAATAATTATTTAATCATCTTACAATCTCATCTACAGCTGAAGTCTTTATTTTCTTTAATTAGGTGAAAGGCAAATTTTAACGATGTTAACGTCTTATTGTCATTGAGAAAAGGTGAAAGCCAGACAGGCTTTCCTTTTTTTCCCTCCTAAATGGTTTTGGGTGTTTAGTTTATCAGGTTAATGCATTAAGTCATTGTTGAACAACAAGACAACAAAAAATGTTTTTCCTATAGATGCTTGATTTTCTCCTGGTGTACTCACTCCTCCTTCACAATGAAACCATGCTTTATTAAAAGTAGAAAATAGAAATCACAAATGTGCAACTTATTCATTGTTAGCCAGGATGCCAGTGAAAAAAAAAACCTAACCTAAAAAATATGTATAGTTTCTTAAAATGTTGCTATCTGATTTTTTATGTTTTTTTTTTTTAAGAAAATACTTTGCATTGCAAAGGGGAAATTTGCATTCCTGTAAGTAACACTAGCTTCACTCCTTTAATTTGAAATGTTCTGGCTGTTTAAATTAGTTTTTAGCACTTAAGGAGCAGCTGAAGTCTGAGGTTTGCTGTTAAATCAAACTATTGAACAATTAAAGTAAAACGTTATTTTTCGTAAACCTATTTAGATATGAAGTGAATTCAAGTTATCAAAACTTTTAAACAAGTTCAATAAAAAGCGAGTTTTCCTTCTATGCTTTCTGGGACTTTCAGTGAGAAAAAAAGCACAAAAGAATACTTTAGATCATTCTGATATTGTCTGTTTGTATTGACAGCACCTCCTCTGGGGGTGAGTAAGAGCAGAGCGTGTAGTCCTGGCCAGGACAGTGAGAATTTGTGCCAAGCTGCAGCTCCTGAGGATGCTAATCTTATTACAGCAGACCACCCTGAAATAGACACAGGTCAAATCTGCCAACATGGAAACTCCCATATAAAACTCTGATAATGACATTATTTAGATAAACTGACAGAACTGGGCTAAAGACACGAGTGACGTCAACTCAGAGGTTCTAGCTGGCAAATCTGCAGGAAGTCAGTGTGGGACAGACAAATGACCTAAGATACCTACTTTGTTTTGCAATGGCAGCAGCCACCTTGTGACACCTCAAAGTACCACTGCTGGCTACGTGTTTATATTGAAGATTTTTTTTCCAGAACAAGGAAATATCAAACTACCAAACAAAACTTAATGGAAGAAGAATTAAGACAAACAAACACGCCAACATACTCTGAATTACATCAAAGTTGTTTGTGAACTCAACAAAAATTTTAAAAAGTACCTTAGCTGCACTCATAACTAAATCTTTAACAACCAGACCATGCAGTGAATCATCTGAACCCAGGTAGTCTTCAAGTCGTTTGGATCGACTGTATATCTGCTGCAGTCACAGCGCCCTCCTTAGGTCAGTCTGAAGATAGATTTTTGTTGGTTCTAAGTCCATTATAAAAAAATTTTGAATTTTAAAATGAAAATAATCACACAGATAACATAAGATTACAAAGATCATGTTTCCTACAGTAAGCTACTGCACTTTAAGGCATATCTAATGTGAACTTTTCTCTAACATGTTGTGGGTTGAAGTGTTAAAACCACTAAGAAACTGAAATCCATAGAGACTCCTTTGGGTGGTCCGCCCTTTAACCTGATAATACACTAATACTTTTATGTCTTTAGAGTTTGGTTTCTTAAAGAAACATATAAATAAAAAGTCATGTTGAAAAGTGCAACATTTAACACTGAATCTGAAGTTTAAACCATCAAGTAGAGGGGATTCAAAAACTTAAACATGTGCTCAACTGGACCTCATGATTTCTGTAATTGAAATTCTTGTCAATATTGTGTGTTCTGCAGGATTCAACGTGACAAGGACTTTGCCGAAAAGAAGGCTGAGAGGGCAAATCTAAGAATAGCTCTCAGAGATAAATACCATCTACCGGATGTAAGAAAAGTTTTACTTACTGTCCATCTGTTCAAACAATGTTGATTCATTAAAGGATGAAAAGTGTAGCTCAGTGCTGACTTGATATGTATATGTATATTTTTGGTTTGTTCCTAAATTATTTTTTGCAGCAACATTCTAACCTTTCATTTATTGGTTTTACAAATAAAAAATGGACGTTGTTAAATTGCTGTGTTTTTGGGATGTGTAAAGAAAGAAAGAAAGAAACTAAAGTAACCACAAAACAATGATGTATAAAATACATCATTGTTTTAATTTAATGGAATTTATTGTTTACTGTTTTCCTGTTTTTCCTGTGCCTATATCATTAAATCAAATATTTTAAATATTATGCTTGATCAGCAATAGTCTGTCATGACCTTTAGCGTTTATTTACAGAAATAATTTGGATTGAAATGCGTTCAAATCACTTGAATTCCTTCAAAAATGTCTTCTGAAATCTATTTTTAAATATTTGCTTTGTTTGTTACTTCCTATACTCTTTAATTTAGAGCTACTCTTTTGCTAATTGCAGCCATTAGCTATAGCTTTGCAAATTTAGCTCTTAGCAACAGTTTTGCCAATTTTAGTTATTGTTTTGCTTGTTTTAACGTATTCCAGCACTCAGCATTCACACTGCATAACATTGTATGATAACTTCTTTAAGTTTTTAAATTACAAAATATTTAGTCTAATTAATAGTTTACAATTACAGTTACAGTCTCTCTCTCTCGCTCCCTCCTTTTTTATATAGAGTGCTCAGGATTCTGCAATATCTCAGATGGCTGGCGATGACGTTGATTTGCCTGAGGAACTGGCAAAAATGGTGGATGAAGATGAGGAGGAAGAGGAGACCAACGATTCTTTCATGAATAAGCTTCAAAATGTGGATTTGGACGCACTGAAAACCAAAGCCCAGAGCACAATGACTGAGTTAAAGCAGACTGCAGAGGAAAAATGTACCATCATGTGATGCATGAATACATATTATTTATGGTCCAAACTTTCAGGGGAAAAAAACAAATGCATAGATTGTTGTTGTTGCTCATGTCATGTTTTCACTTTCTCTTTTTATTTGTATACAACCACTTTGAAAAGCTTTGTTTCTGCAAAGTTCTTTGTTTTCTGTTAGTTTTAAAAATAATAATTGTTGCATCTAAAAAAAATTACATTCTGGCCTAAATAAACCAAAAAGTCTGGAACTTCATGATGATTGAACATGTCACCTCAGTTTAAGGAAAAAAATTTCAGACTGAGCTGACCATGTAACCTGTCTGAATTAAACCGAGCCCTTTCCTTGATGTCCCTGTCCTCCCCAGCAGCTGACCATCCCCCTTTCCCCCTGTAAGCTGACACAGCGCCTTCAAACATTAGCTGCTTTCGTCCTAATAGGATCTTGAGGACTTATATTGTCATCTGATAAAACTAAGGCGCTTGATAGCTGTGCTGCACCCTCTTAACCAATTTGTACTCAATTAGGATAATGGGAAAACAAGCAAAGAGGGACAGCTTTAATATATTAATGTGATAAAATGATTATCAGTTTCTCTTGTCTATGACTTGGGTGCTATTAGCAGCATGTCATAAGGCTAATATTGGTATTAACCAATAATGAGTGGTGGTGGGGGGTAAGCAATGATAAAAACAGCATCAGAATTTTCCATTAGATCTAAGTCTGTATAAGATTTTACATGTCAAAAGCAAAAACAGCAATTCAGAGTACAGATGTTCGAATACAAAAGTACATTTTTGCTTTTATTTTGTTGTGTGGTTTGTTTATTTCTGAGTTTAAAAAAAATAGCATCAGTTATTTTAGTGGTGATGTTTTTGCTAACTAAACTTGAAGTCATTTTTTAAGGCAATTTAAAGTCAGGTATAGACAATCCAAAACTTTTTTATAGTCACCAGCAAGCTGCTATGTGGCAAATCATCTTCTTTGTGGCGGCTTTAAGTTCTTTATTTAATTTTGAAGATTTCTATAGCAAAGCACTATATTTGCAAAAAATATTTAACTGAATTATTTTTGGGGGGTTTTTGTAAGGTCAGTTAGCTGATTCGGCCATCTTGAATTGGGTTGGCTCTAAATATTATTAAGTTACAGAAGCACATGTAGAAAATATTTACTGTCAGTTTCAGTAAAATCCGTCTTGTCTTCACAAAATATTTATCTAAAAGGCAAACACGGTTGAAATCAGCAATGGTCCTGGTCCTCGAGGGCCACAGTCCTTCATATTTTACTTGTTTTTCATACTCAAACAGACAAATCAATGAATGAATAAACTCTTCCTCAGAAGCCTGTTAATCACCCATTCATTCATGTCAGGTGTGTTGGAGCAGGTAATCCTCTAAAACATGCAGGATATAGTGGCCTTCAAGGACCAGGACTAGACGCCTTTGGACTCCAAATAGTTAATGGCAAAGTTTTAAACATATGTCTTGTGCCCTTAATATGTGTTGAAGATCACTCTCAGCTACTACCACACCACGGTTTAGGTCAATATTTAAAACTGACAAAGGTATAGACATTTTGTACTTTAAAAGGTCAGTTACTTAGATGTACACAATGGATGTGTGTGTTCTTGTATTTGTTACCTTTTTAGGACCGTTTCTGCTACACACACCTTGTCAAGACCAGTAGTCCATATGGGGACCAAAGACTTGTCCTAATATGGTGGAACTCCATTTTTGGGTTGGGGTTTCGATTTAGGACTACGTTGGGACTTGAGTTAGGGTTAGGATTAGAGTCAGTATGTATTGGCAGGGTTAGGTTTAGGGTCAGGGGTCAAGTTGTAGAAATGACTAGAAATGAAAATAAGTCAATGAACGGTCCTAATAAGGATAAAAATACAAACCTCTGTGTGTGTGTGTGTGTGTGTGTGTGTGTGTGTGTGTGTGTGTGTGTGTGTGTGTGTGTGTGTG
>JAVKLF010000064.1:4761203-4775839 GCA_034783495.1 Millerichthys robustus | reverse complement strand
TGTGTGATCTCTTTCAAATTTTTGTGTAATGCTATTTTAAACTGATTGTTAGCTTGTAACCCCCTGGCAATTGTTATATTGTATTAGGCTACATTGTATTGTATTTGAAATTGTTCTAATAAAAAAAAAATACAAATAAAAAATAAAAGCATGTCCGCTCTCGGCTTCCGTAAAGCTTGAGTCATGACTGTCCTTGTCTGCCACCTTGTGGCTTCATATAGCCTAGTGTTCCCATTAAAACCAGTTTTTTTTTTTTTTTTTTTTAGGTTTTCATTTTTGTTTGATTTGATTTTGTTTTGAAGGAAGGTAATGATTTTGATCATAGAAATTGAACTTTAAAAATCAAATGGTTAAAATCTTCCACGGTGAATAAGAGCAGCTTTTGTGCCTCCAAATAAATAAAAGAATGGAGGTGTAGCATTTTTATTACAATGTGATTTTGCTGTTTCCTGATTAAATATAAAACTTTCTTCTTTACATTCAAACATTCATTAGCTTTTGCCGGCCGCTGAGAGGCTAAATCAGGTCTGTGTGCCAAAAGAACTTATAAAAAATATAATTCGGTCAATTTAACAAATATTGAACTCAATTTACGTGGTAGCTGAGAATCATTCACATAGCCTACATAAAGATATTACAATACATCAGCAGTCTTTGTTTACAACCACGAAGATGAATTTAATACATAATATGATAACAACTAATTCCCGTGAACTCTCGCGATATGTCATGAAATCACGCAATACTTTTTTCAAGGTTTGACAAAAATACAGTCTTTCCTCAACATACAATTATTTTAGTCTAAATCTCTGGCATGAAAGTGATATACATTATATAATGTGATTATAGGGTTTTAATTTGTGTATTGATTTTGTTCATACTATGAAATTAATTTAACTTTCAGTTTTAAACGCTTTGTCAGTGGTCTCCATTATAGCCCGTACGTTCATGTTTTCTTACGTCCGTTACGTTAAATGTTATTAAACAAGTATTTTTTATTTAACTATTATGTCGTTTACTTGCAAGCTTCCTAATTAAATTACAGTTGAAATTATTTTCTGAGTGAATTTTGCTCCATTGTTTATTAGTGATATTAGTACCCTCTACTGGATGGATTTATAAACTGCAACGGAACCAGAAAACTATTAACTGATCTGGGATCAGGCCCAAGACGACACGTTTGTTTCGTGGTCCACTCTGATTGGTCCAGGCACACCATCTGGTTGACCAATGACAGGCAGACATCTGTTCGCCGGAGCCACTCTAAAATATTACCGTCTCTTCCTTCTCCTCGGCGCATTTGATTTTTGGCCGAACAGCAGTAGCTACTTGCTGCGGAAACCTTAGTTAAAAATGATGAAAATGCAGATTTTATATTTAGCTTTGACGCTGTTAACAGCGTGCAGCGTAAACGCAAAGATTTACTTTAGGGAGGAGTTTCAGGACGGTGGTAAGTCTGATAAATGGTCGTTGTGCGAATGAGTCAACGTTCAGTCAGATGTGCTAGCTTACTGTTTTACTTAATTGAATCTTTTGTGTGAAAATGCTTCTATTCTTAGATTGTGAAATTGGTTTTAGTTGAATAATTTCAGTTAGACGTCAAAGCTACCAAGCAAATATTATTATTTCAAGTTATACTGCCTCAACTTGCAAAGCTAAAAATTACTTTTTAATTTTTAAAGTTGCATTTCTACACAACAACCGGTGGCTTTTATCAATTATCAAGGTTACTCTTGTAATTGTTTTTGAAGAAGTGCCCCAGGTGTTGATCTTCAGCATATTTACTGGATGTACTTTGTATTTCAGATGAATGGAGAAGTCGCTGGGTGAATTCAAAGCACAAGTCAGATTATGGAGAGTGGAAACTGACTGCTGGAAACTTCTATGGAGATGCTGAGAAAGACAAAGGTGAACTTAACATAATTTCTATTTAAAATATTTCAGGAGTAAAAATCAAATCTATTGTAACAGTGGAAATGACATTGGAATCTATGTTCTGCCTTGGAATAAAGTGAAACAGAAACTCAAAATTTACATCCTTATTCTGCAATTATTTGCTGAGCTGATCACAAAACAAGTCGACACCCTCAAAGCCTAACTTCAGAAATCCCTTGGAACAATCCAAAATGGATCTTTTGTTGGCGTGCCACTGTTAGCCTAAGCTAATCTGTTTTTGTTTTCTTTACTACTTTTTTTTTCTCCAGGTCTGCAGACAAGTCAAGATGCTCGCTTCTACGCCGTCTCCGCTCGTTTTGAGCCATTCAGCAATGAGGAGAAGTCTCTGGTCATCCAGTTTACAGTCAAGCATGAACAAAAGATTGACTGTGGTGGTGGCTACGTGAAGGTCTTCCCTGCTGACTTGGATCAAACTGCCATGCATGGAGATTCTACATACTACATCATGTTTGGTAATAAAATAAAACAAACCACTATGTTAACTACTGATTATTGTATAAAATTGTATTTATAACAAACTAACTTTTATCCAGGCCCTGACATCTGTGGCTACAGCACCAAGAAAGTCCATGTCATCTTTAACTATAAGGGCAAGAATCACCTAATCAAGAAAGAGATTAAATGCAAGGTAATTTAAAAATTTCAGTTCTAACAACTTTGTGTATTGCACAAGAAGTGAAAGCCTGACCTTTTGTTCCTTGCTTCCTAGGATGATGAACTGACTCACCTGTACACCCTGATCCTGAATCCAGATCAGACCTATGAGGTGAAGATTGACAATGAGAAGGTTGAATCTGGAAGTCTGGAGGAGGACTGGGACTTCCTGCCTCCTAAGAAAATTAAAGACCCTGAAGCCAAGAAGCCAGAAGACTGGGATGACAACCCTAAAATTGATGACGTTGATGACAAGAAGCCTGAGGTGAATATGCTTAGTAGCAGAATTCTGTCTTTGGATCAAAGTAACCTCACAGCTGACTTTGAATATAATTTTGATGTTTTCTTTTAGGACTGGGACAAACCTGAAAATATTCCAGATCCCGACGCCAAAAAGCCTGAAGATTGGGATGAAGATATGGATGGAGAGTGGGAGCCACCTATGATCCCCAACCCAGAATACAAAGTAGGCTTTCATAATCAAATATGGAACATATTAAGTTCCTGTTTCAGATTTCAGTATTGGCCTGCTAATATTGTATTAATTTTAGCCTGATGAGTGTCTTCTGTATTGCAGGGAGAATGGAAACCCAAGCAGATTGACAACCCCAACTACAAAGGAGCCTGGGTGCATCCTGAAATTGACAATCCTGAGTACTCTCCTGATTCTAATATCTACAAGTTTGACAAAATCGGTGTGATCGGCCTCGATCTTTGGCAGGTGAGAGGAAGCTGTGGGTCATCATTTTAACTGCAGAGGTCAAGCAGCAGAAGTGTAACTTTTTAAACCTGTTTTCCAGGTGAAGTCTGGCACAATCTTTGACAACTTCCTGATCACAGATGATGTGAAGGAAGCGGAAGAAGTTGGAAAGGAAACATGGGGTGTAACAAAGGTATGCCTACGCTTTTTTTTTTTTTTTTTTTACAGAACTGATCAGAAACAGGTGGGGCAGGTCTTCCTGCTGTGTCTTCATTTAGATCACACAGACCAGATCTAATCTTGAAGTGATCATAATTCCTACACAAACAAAAGCAACTGTAGTACAAACCTATTTTTTTCTAAATAATTGTTGAAGAATAATCACTTGAGTGCCCCTCCTACATAAATTAACAGAAATAAATCTACATAAGTAAAAATGCAGAACAGAGGAAAAGAACTACTTAAAAGAAAATCAGAATATAAACAAAGTAATGAGACTAAAATTAAAGGGTTACACATTAATACGAGTTCATGTATCGCACAGATCTGTTTATTGTGGTTATAGGATTCAGTATAAGTTCAGTAGTTTTCTTTTCCAGCTGGTACAATATGTTGAATTAATCCAGTAAAACAAATATTAAATGTTTTAAACTCTCAAGCAATGTAACAGTGTTTCATTCCAAAATTTTAGAGTTGTGGTGTACACGGGCCTTATTTGCTGTAGCTTTAAAACTTTCCATAGTTTTTGAGTGCCTTTAACTTCCTCCGCAGGAACCAGAGAAGAAAATGAAAGAAGAACAGGATGAGAAAAAGCGGAAAGAAGAGGAGGAGAAGGCAAAAGAACAAGCAACTGAGACAGAAGATGATGATGAGGAGGAGGAGGAAGAGGATGAAGAGGAAGAGGAAGACACAAAGGATGAGCCAGAGGAAACACTTTCAGAAAAAGATGAGGATTCGGTACCTAAAGACGAGCTTTGAGAAAATGTAGCTAAAAGAGAGAAATGTGTTTTAATGTCCCTTCCACAGAAACTGTCCTGTAAATCTCAGGGACATTGACTGCTGTGCATCCTTTCCCAGAGTTACGGACAAAACCCGGCTTTGGGCTCTGAAGTAGAAAATTGGGTTGAGTGGGGTGTTTAATGGACTTGGTGTCTCTTCTTTTTTGTTCATTTTTGTCACATTACCCTTCATAAATAAGTTCTGTGGGTTGTCTTTCATTCTGTGTTTTGACCAATGTCCATTCTTCTTCTTTTGCAGTGACACAATGGGTTGAATAAAATCAGATTAAGACTTTCACAAAGTTTAAAAATAAAGGGTCAGAAATGGGGACTGAGGCATTGTAATTTATTTTGGTATTTTCTGCAGCACTGACTAACTTTTATTTCCTCAGTTTTGACAGCATAATTGAATGAAATGTGAATACAAAAATGAGTCAATGCAAACTTAAATTTACTACAAATGGTAACAACTCATATTTCATAATACTATTGCTGGGAGTTGCAGTGAATTGTGGATAAACAGATGGCGTCGAGCTGGTGTTACTCATCCAAGCGTTACTCAGATTTTTACTCCACAGAATGTTATTAATGCCAAAGTTTTTATTAAAAGATGATTACCTTAATCTCTTGTGTTTGCTGCATAATTTTATATCCATACATGCAAATTACCCTGTTTTTTGTTAATAGATTAAAAAAATGTCTAAAATATTAATTCTAACTATTGCATTGTCACAGTATTGTGGATACATCTGTTTAGGATGAGATACGATACTGAAAGTAGTTTCCTCTATGATGAAAGCTAATGCAAGATTCCAAAAATGTTAAATTCTACAGTACGTTACTGCAAATGAGAGAAGACTAGTGGGACTCCCCATTCACCTCTATGGAGTCCTGCTTTTCAACTGACCCCTACCACCCTGGACACCCCAGTTAGAACTCCTACTCTTTCTTCAGTAACTTAAAGTACCCATGTAAAATCTGTCCCTCAACAAATTGAAAACCAAAAACATTAAGGCTATTTTCACTATCATTTAGTTTACTATTAGTGAGCATTATCATCCTAAACGATTGAAAGCCAACAGCTCATGGGCCAGACATACAGCAATAAATAAATTCAGTCTACATAAATCTTTTTCTGATTTATAATCTAATTTTAAATAAATCAGATTTTAAAATCAAAAGATATAATTTTTCAGAATTTAAAGTTTATTTTAATATTAAAGTCATAGACAGACTGAGTTGTTGTCCTGTCATCTATATAATGCACCAAGTGTTTTCACTTTGTTGTGTTGTTCAAGTAATATATGTATGCAAATGTATGTGAATTATTTAACTAAATAAACTACAATAAACACGATTGCCACTTTATCTGAAACATTTGTTATTCAAGTATTAAAAAACGTAATTATTAAAATTGATTTAATGCTTTTATTCGGCCTGCCGGAACTTGAATAGGCGTTTTCCTCCATGACGTAAGAGCAGGGGCGCTTTTTTCGGCACAACACCTAACGCCAGTTCCCATTAGGGGCGTCAACGTCGTGCGCGATCACGAAACACCAGGAAATATGGCGGCGTTCATGACGCTCAGTCAGGTAACAACGATTAACAGCAGAAGAAAAGTCTGAAATATTAATGTTTATGGATATTAAATGAGACTGACATTGGTTGCGTGTTATTATTAATGTAACACGACGTTATAAGCCGGGTGGAATGTTGGCCGAAATAAACCGCATTAGAAAGTTTTTGTCGGCTGTCGAGATAACATGATTAGCCAGCAGGTTAAAGTTGTGAGAGAGTTGGGACATTTAATGTCAGGAAAAGAAAGCGTCAGCTAAAACAAAGCCAAATAAGATAATTCTATTAAAAAAACTAAGTTAAAACAAAACAAATGTGGATGTGATAAGTTGACCCACAAAAATACTTTTTGGCTACGTAATGTATGTAACAGTGTACTATCTTGTATGTACATTTCTAACAGGGATGCTAGTGTTTGTTAGCAATGTAACTAATAAAGATTTCATGTGTTTAACTGCTGACTATTTTTTCTTCTGTACAGCTATCAAGTGGAAATGTAGTTTATGAAACTTATTACAGACGGGTAAGTGTGGCTTTAGCCATCTCAATTTGTTTATTCACTCAAGTGAAGACAATCATTCATCTAAAGTTGACTTTTAAAAATCTCTCTATATATTTTAGCTTGATCCTGGAAACACAGGCAAAATCTCAGCAAGCGATGCAGCTCAGTTTCTTAAAAAATCTGGATTATCAGACAGTACACTTGGAAAAGTGAGTCACAAACTCATTTATAGGCAAATCACATTTGTGTTCAGTCAGTACCAATTAAACTTATTCTGGTTTATTTACCAATCCAGATCTGGGATTTGGCAGATTTCGATAGAAAAGGATACTTGGATAAGCAAGTAAGGAATTCTTGGTAACGTTTCTATGTTTAGAAGATGCTGATGTTTGCACTAAACACCACACTCATTCTTCCTCTTTTTCCTCTTTCATAGGGATTTTTCATTGCTCTGAGACTGGTGGCGACAGCACAGGGTGGAAATGATATCAGCCTCAACAACCTTAACCAAACCGTCTCTGCACCCAAATTTGTACGTTTTAAAATTACTCTTCTTACTAATTTATTACCTGTATTGTCACAAAATTGATTTAATGGAGCAATACATGTGAAACGTGTGTGTAAATAGACATTTAGTGACAGTTACAGAAGAACTGCAGATGTTTCTTATTTTTAATAATCTATGTTTTATTTTGTTTTCACAGAGAGACATTGACAGCCCATTATTAAGTGTGTCAACTCCAGCATCTGACTCTCAGTGGGCAATTCGAGTGAGTCAAAACAGAATTTCAAAAATCTTATCTTGGTTATTAAAAATTGAAGTCCCTAATACTAATAAACTATTTTTTTTTCATTTTCTCTCAGCCTGATGAAAAAGGGAAGTTTGAGGGAATATTTGAAAGTCTGTCCCCCGTGAAAGGTTTCCTCTCTGGTGATAAAGTCCGACCAGTTTTGATCAACTCCAAGCTACCAATGGATGTGTTAGGAAAGGTGAAATGAACAGTAACATTGTCTTTTTTTAAGTCTCCTTTTAATTTTAAATATCGAATCTTAAACATATGTTTTTGTAGATTTGGGACCTAAGTGATGTGGACAAAGATGGACACCTGGACAAAGAAGAATTTACAGTGGTGAGCAGTGGTCTTTTGCACATTTTTATAAAATTTTGATTGAAGTTTTACCCATTAATATTTTTCAAATGTAGAGAAAATGCATATATATTTGACAATTGGCCTAATCACTAACATTTAATTTTTTAGGCCATGCATCTTGTGTATCGTGCCATGGAAAAGGAGCCTGTCCCAAGCAGTTTACCTCCTTCTCTGATCCCACCTTCTAAAAGGAAAAAATCTGCACCTACACTTCCAGGGGCTGTGGCTGTGCTGCCTGCTTTGTCGGGTCTGTCATCCAGCCCGGCTCCTCTCAGAGAGACCCTGCGAAGCACTCCTCTTGGGACTGCTCCTTCTCTAGGGAGCATAACCCCTCTCAACCCCAGTGCTATCAACCTTTCCGCAAAACACTCCTTTAAATCCAGCTCAGCGGTACGTCCTTTTACACAGACATTTTCTTCAAGTTTGAATGTAATCATTATTAGTGTATCATAGTTGAACCATAGTTGATCAAACCTACATTATATGGCCACGGTGACATAATTAAACTCAATATTTATTTGTGTCAAATATTAATGTAATTTAGCCATTATTTTATTATAAGCAATCAACAGCGACCTCTTAATTGTGTAAACGAAGAATAGATTTTTTAAAAATGCTCAAATGAATTTAAATTGAGAGAAACCATGATTTACAAAGATTTATTGGGTTGTTTCACTGAGCTGCTTTTTCCCTACTAAAATAATGTCATTTTTATTTCAAATAGAGTAACATATAAATAAAACACAAAAAAGACCTGTTGAAAAATCATCCCATTCATGCTTCTTGCTCTTTCCTATGTAAGTGTCACAAGGACTGAGTGAGTTTTGGTGAGACTAATATTTCATGTATTAACTGTTACTAATGGCAGGACTTGTTTTGCGACATTGTTCAGTGCATTGTGTCAGGGCCTACTTGTTTCTCTTTTCCTCGATATGACTGCTGTGATTTTTCACTCCCAACTTTGTGGAAAAACAAGTTTCCTTGTAAGGGAACACAAATGTATGATCATGTTACCCAAATTGTTGAAACCTATAATGTTGGGTTAATTTTATTTTACGTTTTTTTGTGCCCTCCAGCCAGCGGTGAACTGGGTGGTACCTTTGGCTGACAGAGAGAAATATAATGATCTTTTCAAGAAAACAGATGTCGGTAAAAATGGCTTCATTACAGGAACTGACATCATAGAGATCTTCATGCAGTCCAACCTCTCTCAGACAATGCTAGCTCAGATATGGTGAGATGATCGTTTATTTGTGTTAAAATTTTCATACATAATTGTTGCAACAGTTTACATATTGTATCCAACACCCACCAACATTCCCACACTGCCCCCTCCAAATAAAACAAAAAAGACATGCAAGTTAGGGTGGAGATGAGCATCAGGTCCCTGTGATGAGGAAAAAAACAGATAAAAATTATGAATGAATGGACAGTAGGCCAGAGCAAGAAATGCACTTCTGAACTGGTTTTGAGTTGTGCGAATCTATATTTTAACTTGAAAAGTCTTTTTCTTGAAAATTGCAAGTACAGTTTCCTAAGAAAAAGATTCAGGTTTTTTTTTTTAATAAATGATTTTTCTTTCTTAGGGGTCTTGCTGACACAAAACAGACAGGCAAGCTCAACCAGGAACAGTTTGCTCTGGCCATGCATTTCATCCAGCAGAAGGTGAACAAAGACTTAGACCCTCCCTCCACCCTCACTCCAGACATGATTCCCCCTTCAGAAAGGACTTCATCATCAACTTTGGGCGCCGTGAGTCCTGACTTCAGCTTCCAACAGCTTTTTGTTTCTTAAATTAAATTCCTTTTCTTGTCAGCAAAATATGTCACTGCTATCCAAACTACTACATTTCTCTGCAACTATATGCTTTAAATAAGGGAAGATTTGCTTTCCTGCTCTCTTGTCTTCTGGTGCAAAACTGTTTTTTATGCTTTTATTCTTTGAGCCTTTTTCTATCCTGTCTACCAGAGTTATTTGGGGCCTCTTTTTTCTGTGAGACCAGACCTTGCTTCAACATCTAATGTGTGCAGAGTGAGTAGTGAAATTTAAAGTCACAAGATGGCGCTGTTGTTCCATCTCAATAATTGTCCCAGTTTGATGCACTAGAGAAAACGCACATCTGTGCCAGCTGCCACCTGTCACACCAGCTAATGTTACTCTAGCTCTGGTAAAATTGTTAAAAGCATTTTTTAAAATAAAATGAACACAGGCAGAGGCTTTCTCTCAAAGTAGCATCATGTTGTCATTATTGAATACATTTTGTTAACAACGACTACTCAAAAAAGGAAACATTATTAACAAAAAACGCAATTTTGCATTGCTTATACAAACAAATTCCCATTATCTGAAGCTCCTATCAGGGTTATCTGATTGTTTCAAATTAAAGTAAATTTATGATTACGTCCTTGATTTGTTCATAATCAGTAATTTTTCTAAGACCTTTGTACACCGACCCTAAAAAGCAGATTATAACATAGTGCAAAGTTAGTTTGTATTGTCTTGTCTGTTTACATTTCTTGTCATTTATGCATTGTCTGGCTGTCATGCTCACTCCTTCGCTGTGTGATGCGTTTGAATTTCCTTCCTTTGACTTTTGTTTTCTTAGAAAAACAGCAGGGAGCTCATTTCTTCCCCTGCATTCCATTCATGTTCCTTCTGGATTTGTTCTCTCCCCATATGTGTATGAAAACAATTCTCATATCTTTAGTAGTAGTCATTATATCCATCGCTCCTGTACAGTTGACATTGTTGTTTCTGCTTGCATTTCCACGCTGTCCTTTATTTTTTTTCATTTGCCCCTTTTGTCTCATGCATTTGTCTCAATATCTCTCGCCTCAGGACAGCGCCAGCTCTGTTGGGCCACAAGAGCTGACAGGCATCAAAGAGCTGGATGACCTCAGCCAGGAAATAGCTCAACTGCAGCGGTGAGCGCCTTCACACTGAGTAGCATGAGAATAGCAATGTGTCTTTATCTCAGAGAAAAAAAGAGTGGAGGTTGAAGTGAGGCGATGTTAACAATCAAATCTATTTAACTTTCATACTACTGTAGCTCAGTAGTATCTCAAATGATTTCCCAATGCCTTTTCATAAGAACAAAACAATTTCCACCCTTTTTTTTTCCTTTTTCAATTTTATTGTTTCGTAGGGAGAAGTTTTTCCTGGAGCAAGAGATTAAGCAACAGGAGGAAGCAATTAGACAAAAGAACACAGATGTTCAGGTAAGTGTGAGCTAAAATATAATTTTAGATCATCTAAAGACATTTGTGAAATTGTGATTCAGGAGAGTTGTTTAAAAACTGTTCTCAGCTAATTCTGTTAGTCGTGAATCTTATCTTAAACAGGGTTTCTGCAAGGTCTCAACTTTAGAAATCTTAATTAAAGGACATGGATATGTTTACATTTTTATTTTTCAGGAAAATTTAGTTGCATCTTAAAGTTTGCATTGGTCTTTGGAAGGTCAGAAGAAGTGTTAAATATTTAACTTGCAGAGATCCTGTAACATGCACAAGTTTTGTGAGAGGCAAAGAACTCCAGAAGGATGGTGGCTAATAGATGCATTCTGTGTGTTTGGTGGTCCCCCAGGATGTACAGAGTGACTTGGATAGAGAGCAAAGCAGTTTGCACAACCTGGACTCCCAGAAGCAGGACGCCCAGGTACGTCTGGACGAAATGGACCAGCAGCGCTCCAAACTGGAGGGAATGTTGAACGAAGTGAAGCAGAAGTGCCAGGAAGAGAACCAACAGGTTAGAAATGAGACCTAAAAAAGCAGGTTTTTCATTAAAACAACAGTAAATCAACAAATGTAGCTAATTTGGGGATAAAACAGAAATACACATACAGTTAACATCCTACTTTCTTGTTCTTGGCTGGTAATATTTTGGGATTGTAGTTATTAGACCAAAAAAAATGAATGAAATGAAATCAAAATGATCAAAGCTTTGCAAATAAAACAAATTTTTATAAGTACCGTAGATGATTCTGAAAGTTTACTGAATCTTCAAAAGTGTGATAAAATGATTCAAACTAAATTAAACTGAAAAAAATTGCTAAATGCACAAAGTAAAGGTACATGCAAAACAACCCTCCACTTTTTTTTCTGCTCTCTAGATCTCATCGTTGCAGAACCAGATCCGCTCTAAGGAGACGAACCTCCGCAGCCAGGAAGATGAGCTAGGTCGCACCAAGATGGACCTGAGTCGGCTGCAGGACGAGGAGTCCCAGCTGGAGCAAAGGTTGCTCTCTGGTCGCGTTCAGCTGGACAACATTGTCAAGTCCCTCAAAACCACCCAGGAGGAAATTACCCAGGTCAGCACATTCAGACAGACATCAGGGGCATTTTGTATGAACAGTGTGTATGCACAGAAAGGTTGCATACGCTATGTTCCAGGCACATGTTGGGATGTTTGTAATTCAGTAAAATTATGATTTTGCCTTAATTGATTTTTTTGCCGTGGTTATTTGGACATCGGGGGAAGACTTCCCTTTTAAATTTGAACAGGATATGGTACCATTCCAGCAGAAAAGGCCATAAAGTCCGAGCAAGTGCATGCTTATTGTTCATTTGTGAAATTTTAACTTGTATTTTTAAAAACACAACACTTGGGTGTGCTGCTCATAGTTCTTAACCATATTTAGTATGGTGTGAGGTACAAAACGTGCTAAAAGTTGTTGCATGAAAATGGAAAGAGTCATTATTATTTCCAGTCTAACCATTTGCTGATTCATTTCTCTGTTTGAGGAGCTTGTTTTTTGTGTAAACAGAGGTAGTTCTATGAGATTTATTATTTAGCAGAAAAAAATAAATCACTGAATGCAATCATCTACTTAAAATGTGCTTTTTTTAATGAAAAATATATATTTTGGACAATTTTTCCAGGGGTAAAAACGCTTTTAACATGTATTTAAAAAAATGTGTAATTTAATCAGCGTTTTTGTGTTTCTAGGCTCGCAGTAAGCTGTCACTCATCCAGGACAATCAGAAAGAATTGAACAAAACAATTGAGCAGTACAATAACGCTTTGAGTGAAATCAGTAGGGGGAACTTAAGCAACCTGCCGGACCTGAGCGAAGGCTTTGCTGAGAAGGAGAATGGAGGTTTCAGAAGTGTGGTGAGGAACACAGCATTCTCTCCCAACACAAAAAAATGATTTGGAACCCAGTAACATCTTCTGTTTTTCTCAGATGTTGGCTTAGATAAAAATATTTTTAGCCTCTTAAAGAACAAAACAATCTGTTAAAGGTCAACAACCACACTATTTGTCCTATTTGGCTCAAATTTTAATATCACAGGCTTTCTTACAAGCAGTCAAACTAGAAAATTATACTACAGTTTGGAAACATCTTGAAATATTTGTCTTTTGTTTTGTGACAGTTTTAATACAAAAAGTCATGTTAAGTATTTTTAAGCTAAAACTGTGCTGCCATGACTTTTCAGATGTCTTTTCTGCCTCGTTGATTTATGAAATGTTTTTGAGTTTAGCCATTGTACGTTTGAGTAGATCTGCTCATGAATTGTTTTGTCCCAAACTTTGTAAACACAAATATTTGTAAACACAAAGGTCATTTCTGGCTATTTTGTTAAAACTTAATTTATTCCAGTCTATGTATTATAATTTTGATTGAACTAATATATCAATTCTTTTCTTTCATTAGAATAACTCCTTAAAATCAAGGATAGCCATGTTCAACAGCAGCAGTGCTAAGGAGCCTTCGGCAGACCCTTTCCAGACAGAAGACCCCTTCAAGTCCAACCTCTTGAAAGGTTTGGAGGCGTTGTTAAAATTATTATTCATTTATTTGTCTTTGTGAAGACACAAACATTCCATTTATGTCAGGCTTAACTTTGGTCCTGTTTGCTTTTGATTTTACAAAACTGTTTTTGGATTAATCTTAAAGATGACTATTTAATTATTATTACAATAATTAAAGCTGAGCAGGCTTTTTTTTTCTGTCTGCTCTGGGATCACCTCAGTTCAGTTGGAGGTCCTACACTGAGGACTGAGGCAGATTACAGTTCAGACTACCAAACACGTGGATACAAGGGATCCAGACCACCTCTGGAAGTGGTTTGAGTAAAAATGTTTAGAATATGTGTTCAGAGAATTCACACCTATACTTAACAATTTTAATCAAATAACTAAAAATGGAATGTAGAACCAAATGTGAACCGGGCATTTCTGGTGTCCTCTTACACTAAATCGAATAAACATTTTTTTGTTAACGATGACGACCCTGTCTCTTTTCGCCTAGATCCATTTGGAGAAGATCCTTTCAAAGAAAACGATCCCTTCAAAGGTACCTCATCGGACGATTTTTTTAAGATGACTGACAAGTCAAACTTGTTTGGATCTGCAGACCCTTTTGGTAGGAAGCCCCCGCCGCCAGCCAAGGTATGAAACCCTTTTTCTACATGTATTTGGAAAAGACTAAACCAAAAGTCTTTTGTTAAAGTAAAAATCTTTAATATCATTGCTGTTAGAAACATGATTTATTGTATTTTTAGAGGTGAAAGAGATAAAATGTATGTACTTTGACATACTTAATTCACTCATTTAACTAATGCTTCGTTTATCTGTCTTCCTCTCAGCCGAGTTCTTTTGGCAGTGGTGACCGCTTCAAACCAAGCAGCCCAAAACCAAAGGATTCAGGTACTCCAGTTTTGAACAATTTAATTTCTTCACTTATCTAAAACTTATTTTCTATTAAACTTTTTTAAGATCAAAGGTTTTTATATTTCCTGGAATCGTGGAGGGAAGGTGTGATGATGTTGCAGTAGCGTACGCAGTTGCATCATAACAGACTTTGTCAAATAAAAGCTCAAACAAATCCTGAAAAAGCAGACTTTCCATCCATGCTTTTTCAGAACGTGACTCTATTAACAGACTTCTAAAAATGAGAGAACTGTATTAAACCCATCTCAAAGACTCATTCTTAGCCTTTCTCAGTGACGTGTAGATGCAGGTTTTATTTTGGGATTTGGGGACATCAAGGGAAAACCATTTTTACTCTATGTGGCTTCAATTTTTCCTGTGGTCTTAGGTTATTTTTAGTCAAGCACCTTTGCATTTAACTACTGGCCAACTAAAAATACACCCCCCCC